>JAVSCE010020578.1:0-66566 GCA_032199065.1 Smutsia gigantea
AAATTGTTAGTGCTTTAAGTTCTTATAGGATCCAGGTCTCTAATTTTAGGACAGTGCTTTTTAAATTGCACTTGGAGCTTTTTTTTTTTTCCCGAAGAGTTGTTGTAGCAGGCATAATTAAATCTATACTGGGGATAGTTATGCATCTAAGAGTGAAAATGAAATTATAGCTATTCTCAGTGTAAGAGAAAGCACATCCTCTGCAAAGATAATTTTAATATCTATTTGGCTAAATATTGATGTAATATGTATGTATATTTATATAAGTATTGAAGTAAAATATGTTAATTTAAATAGAATGTATGCAGTTATAAAAATCTCTGAAATCTCATTCTATATTTAGAATACTTTTATTGATTTAAGACAGTATTGTGAAAGTAGTTACTAGAAAAAATTTGCATGAAAGGTCATCGTTATTTTATGGAGTAGATACTCAGGACCTCATAATTACAAGCTGCTTAAATGACATAATGTTGCAGCATTCAAATAATTGGTGTCCTCTGTTCAGACTTTCATTTATATGACCTTACAGAAGCACTCTTTTAGGATTGGTGCATTAATTTGCATAGGATGTAGAAATAGGTTGCTGGAATCATTAGTCATTCCAGTCTACCTGATTCATCCAGCCAGGTGGAACAGAAGTACTGACAGCCTCAGTCTGCAGCATCACCATTTGCCTGCAAGTGATTTTGAACAAATTAGATTATTTAAAAAATAGAAGGGATAACAGTGTTTTCCTGGGAAGCAGTGAAATATTTCAGGGCCCAGTCCCAGTATATTTTAACTGTGTCACTGTTTTCCACACGTTTCTCCTTGTTCTTTGATAATTCTTTGTCAAATCAATTCTGAATTGAGTCAGAATTGAATGAAAATTTGAATTGCTTTCCTCTTTCTAAACCATGGTAGAGAGAAAAAGTAGAATTTCACAGAAGTTGAAAAGAGTGAAAGATTTTAATTAAAGACATTACATAGATTTTAGCAACAGATAAATATATTAGCTATAATTTTAATTACATAATAGAAATTTAGAAATAAAAATATTTTTAAAAGGCTTTTGGTGATTATAAGTATAACTGGTAAATTAGTATGTTCAACTGCTAATTTCAAAGAAAATATGCTATGAGAAGCTTCAGTTATTCAACTAACATTTATTTATTCAGCATAAAGTAATGTTTTATGCCCTAAAGAAAAGAAATGAAGAGGACAAAATCTTATTAATTAGCAGGTGTAGGTATTCTTAATGAAGACAAAAATTAAAGTATTTGAAATTTGAATTGCTTACAGAGTACTTTCCACATTATTTTAAATATTAATTTCTCAGCTTTTTGATCATTCCTCTAATAAGGAGCCTAAATATAATACTTAAATTTACAGATACCTAAAAAGTCATTGTATGAATTCATGTTTGCATACATTTGATATATTTCCATTGTCTTTTAGTTATTTAGAGTTATTAGAATTTCATATCAGAAACTACATACGTTATTTCATAACTTGATCTTTTGGGCAAAGGTTTTTTATTTTAAGCTTTTGGAAAATACTGGGATAGCATGAAACAGCTAAAACGGTCCAGTACCTTCACATAGTGCACTTAAAAAATCTAGGTTTCCAGAAATGAGAAGGTCAAGGGAAAATGATCTTCAACTTCATTTTGTCATATTAAGGGAGAGAAAAATTTATCAATATGCTTTGTCTTCTTACTGTCCTGAGATACTAGGTATTTAAAGTTTTTGTTTTTCCTCTTTTAAGAAAAAGATTATCTTTATTTTATATACAAGATAACCATGGTACAGATGTTTCACCTACTTTTTTAAACACCTAAGTCAAATTAGTTACTAAATTAGAAAGACAAATTTCCTAGACTTCATCCCAGTTTTGTTCTTCATTCATTTTCTGACTTCATAAAAGAAAATATTAAGAAATGATAGTTTTACACCTAAGTTTTAAAATAATTTTTCTACATATATTATGTACATTAAGAGACCCATATAATTCCTATGGCCATTTCCAGAGAATTTAAATCACTTAATTAAATGAGTATTGAGAACTTGAAGTTAAGACATTTGCCAGCATTTTTCTGGGCCTTAACTTCTTTCTGTTAAGCTCTGATAGAAGTTTCCAAAGCATGGATTGCTCTGAGAACTGGAGAGCTGTAAAACATCTTTTACAATTGGTACCAGTAAAATTTCATGTCTTTTTCTCATTTCATGATAAATCTTTCCCTGAGATCTGTGAGTATTGGTGTTATTGCTTTTATGGCAGACAGCAAACCAGTGTTCTTTCTTTGCTGTAGAAACTTAAGAGACCTCTTATATAGTGATAATGAAATGTTTACAATGAGCCAGGCATGATGCTAAACTAGGAACAGTTTTCACAACAGCCCTATGAAGGAGATGTTATGCCCATTTTCCAATGAGAAGTGTGGGTTTAGAGAAACAAAGCTACATACTCAAGGTCATAGCTAGTAAGTTGTAACTCAGGGATTTAAAATTTGGTCTTAATGATGCCTTATTTCACAATTACTATTATTTATTCTCTTCTTGTAGTTTTCAGACACTGTGACTGTTGAGGGAGCTTCTTTTAGCCCCCTTGCTACTTGGAGCTATCTATAACCATTTTCATGGAATTCTCCTTTAGGTTACTTTGAAATTAATTATAGGAGCCACATCAGAGTTGAAATTATTTTCTTTACTCCTATTCATCAAATAAAATAACTTGAATTCATTTTTACTTCTGTATTTATCCCGCATCATGGTTGCTGAGAGGAGAGACTAAAGCTTTCATTTAGTTTTTGCTTCCCCTGAGAACTCAAATTTTCCTGCTGTTTCCATGTTGATCCTGAGAAATGTAATTCTAAGATTGAGTTGGGTTAATGGAGAGTCTTCTGGAGCAGGCATAAATATATAAATCAATAATAGGCTTACATTTTCAAGTTTTTCAGTATCTTCTAATGTTAATTGCATTCTTTGTTTATGCTTGTCAAGGTAAGTTATATTTTCAGTTTTCATGTTATACAAAGTATTTGAGTTATGGAAGAGGATAATTTCCTTTAGACACTGAAGGAATGGGGAAAAAGGCAATAAATGAATACAGCAATGCATTCATTGATGTAATTGGTTTAGATTTAAAGTAAAAAGTTAGATTAAAAAATATATGCAGTTTAATGGGTTTTGATAAATACTTAAAAGAGTCATGCATCCACCACCACAGTCTAGGTGAAAAACAGTTCCATTTTCCTGAAGCATCCCCCCAGGCTCATTCCCTTATGAAACACATTCTTTCAGCTTCAGACCCTGGCAGCTGCTGAGTTTCCTACATTTTTGCCTTTTTTCAGAATGTCATATAAATGGAATCATCCACAACAGCTTTTTGAAATAGACTTTTTTTCATTCAGCATAATGCCCTTAATATCCATCCGTTTCTCAAATTACTAATGATACTACACACTTTTCATGTGCTTATTTGTCATCTTTATATTTTCTTTGTTGAAGTATTCAAACATTTTGCCCATCTTTTAAATTCGGTTGTTGTTTTCTTACTGTTGAGTTTAGGAAGTATTTATATATTCTGCATGCAAGTTCTTTGTTAGAAAGGTGATTTGAAAACATTTTCTCCTAGCCTATTTCTTATCTTCCATTCTCTTCATAGTGTTTTTCCTAGAGCAAGATTTTTAACTTTGAATAAGGTTATCACTTTTTTTCTTTCATGGGTTGTGCCTCTGTTTGATCTAAGAACTCTTTCCCTAATCCAAAGGCACAAAGATTTTCTCCGTTTGCTTTTAAAAGTGGTATAGTTGTAACATTTTCCATTTAAGCCTGTCATCCATTTGAGTTGATTTTTGTGACATATAGATGAAGGTTCTTTTTTTTTTTTTTTTGGCATATGGATATCCTGTTGTTCTAGCACCATTTGTTGAAACTTTATCTATCATATGTACTTTGTTTATTAAAAAGCTCTTGCATCATTGTAGAAAATGAATTGACATATTGGTAGGAATTGATTTCTGGACTTGCACCTCTCGATTTAGATACTTTTTCAGATTAAAAAAAAAGTATGTATCATGTAATTTTTAGAAAATCTTATATTAATATGCTTATTGACTTTGTTTTTTTTAATGTTATTTACATAATTTCCAATCTAAACCTCATATGAAAGTACAAGGCAAGTCCTCATATCTGGTAGGGAAGCCGTTTGTAAAAGTGAGATGCATTCAATAAAATTATATCAAGAAAACAAATGGAAAAAAGGCAAGATAATATGTCACACTGTGTACCCTACTTGATGAACACAGGGAGTTTATGGAGGCTTCAAGAAAACAGTTTCTAAATCAGCTATGTTTAACATGGACAATGAGATGAGAAATAAATAGGAATGTCAAGCTTCATTCACTACATCCTTTAGAGAAGATTATCACTTCATGTTTTTATAAAGAGTTATTTTATGGTAGATGATGGTATATTGGGCTAATTATCTGTTTCTAGTTACACATACAGACTTGAGTTCAATAGTCTGTAATCAGCTTTTACTGCTAGGATATATAAAGTTTCAGTTATTTATTGCTGCATAACAAACCACTGCAAACAGTGGTTTCAAAGAACGATAATCATGTGTTTTGTCCATTAATCTGCGATTTGAGCAGGGCTTTATGCTGACATTGGGAATCAGCTGGAGTCACTGGAAGGCTGGAGGTGACCTTATGGCTGGGGCAGGGATCATCTGAGGTTTGTTCACTTACATATGGTGGCCAATGATGGCTGGAGTTGTTGGCTGGACCTATGCGAGTCCTCTCCATTTGTATACTTGTCTTCCTCATAGAGGGGTGACTGGATTCTAAGAGTAAGAGTCCCAAGAAATCATGGCAGAAGAAAATTATCTTTATGACCTAGCCTTGGAAATCACATACGGTAACTTTTGCCCTACTTGGTTGGTCAAGGCAGTCAGGGGTTCTCCCAGATTCCAGGGAGAGACAGTAAACCCACGACTGCATGGGAGGGATGAGCATCAGTAGTACATTGTGAGCATAGTGTGTGGGACGGGATGTTGGCCACCTTGGGAATGCGATCTACTATAAAGTAAGCTGGTATCCTCAGCACATTATTTTTGCCATTGGATTTGGAGGTAACACAGGTGTGACAGGAACTAGTTAATAAGTATTTCTGGGGGAATATCTTCCTGCTTAAATCTTCATAAATCACTGTATGCAAACACGGTACCTTTGCATTTTGCCTGATTTTTAATTGCTCAAAAGTCCTTTCCTTAGATCACTTTAGATTACTCAACTCTAGAGTGTTATTAAGTACCTTTCTGTTCACTTTTCAAATTCCTCTTTCATTATAATTCTTGAAAATCACTTAATGACTAATACTGGTAACAGCTTAGAAAGCAGATAACCAATAATTCAGATTTCAGATGAGTTAAGTGGATGCACCAAGAGTATAGATAATTTGCTCAGATTACTTGGCAAATGAATGGCAGCCTGAACAAGGCCCTAGTTAATAACTATTTTCTCTCCAATGGAACCTTATTACATTTCAAACAACAACGTAGGAATCAACAATCACATTTTCAATTTTAACTATCATTTGATGGAAGATTTAAGGTAACCCTCTTTTACATTTTCACTTGAATATTATAAAAGACAGCTCTTAAAATGAGACACCAAATTTAAAATTTCAGGTGTTGACCAGAGTACCCCTTGGTGGTCATTATAAGAGATAAACTCCTCATATTTTAAAGATAAACCATGATTATATAAAATAAGTTATGGTTCATTTGGAAAATTCTTCCTATATAAGAGATAAACTCCTCATATTTTAAAGATAAACCATGATTATATAAAATAAGTTATGGTTCATTTGGAAAATTCTTCCTATAGAGGACATTAGATCTCTTCCTGCTCTAAGGAATCTTACAATCCTGCAGAAGATGAAATCAAGCAGTGTATACAACTTACCACACTACAGATAGAATATAGTAGGAACAATAATAGGGTAGAAAATACCATGGAAGGACAGAGAAAAGAAATTTATTTTAGTTGAAGGAAATTATATTAGGTTTACTGAAGCAGTTGAAATTTGAATTTGATATTGAACAATGGGCTTAATTTTGACAGGTAGAGATTGAATAAAAAACATTTCAGATCCAGAATGAACAGCATGAAGAGACACAGAAATGGGAACTTACTGGAGAGTAAGAAGAAAGGTTAGTAATCAGTCCCAGTTGGTTACAGAGTAAGGACAAGGAATGATTAGTAGAAGATAAAATTGGAAAGATAATTGGTATGACATCATGGAAAGTCTTCAATTTACTGGAGTTAGGTCTTTATTTTGTAGAAAATGAATATCCCTGCTGGAACTTGGCTCTGTTGTCCACCTCACTCTCATCCCTACATAAAAGCTACCTTCAAATAAAATCATCATCATCACCTAATCATGGATAAGCCATATTTGCACAATCTTAACTAAAATGTGAATAAAAGTAACTTTAGGAAACATTGCTATTTTCATCAATTCTGTAACATCAAACCCATGAAAAACAGTATGTTTATTTTCTTCACAAATAGTTTTATGCCATGATCCCTTGGACTCTCCCTGTCTTCCAGTCAGATTGCCTCCCTTTAAGTCCCTCCTAAATAGAAGCTCTGGAGCTGTTGCTGCATAGAGGGATTTTAGTTGAAAGAATAATTTATTTCAAAGGCTGAACAATAATAGATTTAAAATCATAGCTCTCACTCAGATCCTTTTTTGTAACTTATAGAACACTCAGAATAAAATGAGCATTATAATAGATATTGCTTATCTGGTTTGGCTCATTTGAGTGCCAAAATCTTGACTAATATCCAGGTACTAGACCAGATATATTTTATAACAATGCTTGGAAGAAGTTCTTTAATTCAATACTTTAATTCAGTTCTTTAATTTAGGACTTTAAAGATATAATAAATTAAGCATATCTCTGAAATTATTAATACTATCCCCAGTGGGTTTTTGATATGAAAATCTGAGCCTCTTCACTAGGAATTCTGTCTTGTCTGCATTTCCTTTCTTCCAGATACAGCTTGACTACTTTCTGAATCCCATATTCTTCCCCAGCAATGTCTGTGCTGCAGTTGATTATTACCTTGTTTTAGGACCATTATCATTATTTGCATATTAATTTTATTTGATGCTAATATGACTTCATTTAAATGTTATCTGGAGCACTCAGTTTTATGGAGTGTTTTGCTTCTGTCACTTCACTCTGTGAAACTTACACCATTATATACCTATTAACCTGGTAGTATCTTTCTAATCAATGTCTTCTGTTTTGAATTGTGTATATTTGGCAATGATCACCATTTGGTGAGCTGAAGGTGATGGAAAGGATATTTTAAGTTACAATTTATTAGGTCATTTCTTGATTAGAGTTCAGGCTGAAAATAGAACCCACTGGGCGAAATACAGACTGATGGTAATTCCTGTGTCACACATGACCAGAAGCAGAACCTCTGGGGATGGAAGCTCAACAAGAAGCCAGAGAGGTGGTTCTCACAGCTTAGGCATTAGAGGAAACATCAAGGTCTGAGTCACTGTCAAGTGCTACATCTAGAACTTATTTTTTCTTTGAATGAAATTAAACAAACATACTTTTGTTTTACCTGAGAAGGTCTAAACACAGTTTGTTCTCTTAAATGTTTTATGTCATGTACACTAAAGTGGTAACAAATCTCCTTGAATCTTCCACACTCTCTTATATACAAATTGTTTATCTCAACAGTACTCCTGTATAATGGATGGTAGCTTGCCAGCCACTTGGTATTAAAAACCAGACTCCGGAAATTCAATTTTTCAAACCCATTAACCTTTATGCAGCTCTTACGGTGACAAGTGTAGAAGGAGCACATCACTTTTCTGCATTATATGATCTAATATAAATTGGGTTTGTCCGACCTTTTTTCTGACTGGCGTAAAGGATAGACTTATAAAACTAAAAGAAATCTTATCACAGATTTTATGAATACTCAGTTTCTCTTTTGATCTCTTATCATTGCTTTAATATCCTAAGGTTATTTCACCTTAGTTCATTTTGGGATCAGGCAAGTCAGATAAACCCTTTCTGGAACTGGGTTTAACCTGGTGTATAACCAGTTTGCTGCCTCATGTAACAGCTGATAATTGAACATGAAGGAAAATACTAGATGCTTGATCTTATGATACTGCTTAACTTGAGTGAGCTTGTAAATTTAAGAAGAACAG
This sequence comes from Smutsia gigantea, assembly GCA_032199065.1. Taxonomy (NCBI): domain Eukaryota; kingdom Metazoa; phylum Chordata; class Mammalia; order Pholidota; family Manidae; genus Smutsia; species Smutsia gigantea. The sequence goes on from JAVSCE010020578.1 coordinate 8,235, forward strand.
ATATATTTTTTTAACATGTGTTATATGGACATATCATTTTCACAATACTAGTTTATAAAGAAAAATATTTTTCATAAATTTGCATCATTAAGCTAAAAATAATACCCAACAAATCAGCATATTTAGTGCTGTTACCTATCCATGATAGCCGTCAAGTATTTGTATAGCTTTGTTGGAAGTACTCATATAGACACCAGTAAATAAATATTCATTTTAATAAAACATGCATTTGTAAACATGAGGCTAAAATGTACAAGAGTTCAGGGCTGTTGACTAAATCAGACTTCTAATTGGATGAGAGACCTTGCCTGTATGCCAACTTACAAGAAAATCCTATCTTTATTTTCAATAAAAGCTTAGCTTGTTGTATCACTGACAGTCCTTTCATATGAGAGTACAAAATGTTTTATTCATGAATGCCTCTTTCATAGCTACCTTCTTCAGTTATAAAAGAAAACCAGGGACTTACTTCTGCCTCTAAACATTGTATTTTCACATATTCTTGCTTTCTTCCTTCCTGTTTCAGAAAAATTATCCTGACCTAGGTCACACTTCTTTTGCCTATTCTGGATTTTACTGAGTCTAGGAGTTGTTTTCTTTTTTGCCCAATTTTTCCATCTTTAGTTATAGAGACTGGGGGCAGGGTTGAGCCTGATGTCGAGGTAATGGGAAGGGAAGGATGCTTTGGTTGAGAATTTAGCAGACAGCCCTAAGACTAGTAGACTTCCCAGCAGTTTTGATTCTGTTGACCTTTCCCTCCTTCCGAACCTTCCCAATAGTACTGTAGAGCACCATTCCTATATTCAACAATTATTTGAACTTCCTCTGAAATAATGATGCTCACACTTACCTGATCCTGAGTATGTGTCAAGCTCTGTGACAAGTTCTTTACATGTATTATGCCATTTCATTCTCCCATCCATTCTATGAGATAGGTACAACGGTCCCAATTTAAAGGTAAAGAAACTGAGGCTTAGTAGTTTGCTCAAGTTCGCCCAGCCAAGTAAATGGCAGCATAAGGGATTCATACCCACAGATGTTAGACAGCAGAGCCTGTGTCCTTAAACGGAGCATATTAATATCACCTCCTCATGCCTGGTGCCATGTACGGGCCTGGAAATACAGAGGTGAAAACACTCAGTATTCATGGAACTTATGGGACTAAGCAGAGTGTGGTGGTTTTGGTACTGGAGGGAGGAGCCAATATGGTGGGGCCATGTTTGCTTGGGGTATTTACCAAAGAGACGCTGGTGCCTGAAGGATGAGTAAGAGTACTACATGACTAAGATAGGGAAGATTTCTAGCAGAGGAAATAAAGGGTGCAAAGGCATAGAAGTAAAAAGCATACTGCATTTTAGGAAGTTATCATCAGTTCAGAATGGCTGGAGCAGAGTTTGGGGAAGGTCCCAGGGGGTGAGACTGGTGAGTCAAGTCAAGTGTCAGATCATAAAAAGCCTTGTTTATTATCATGAGCCATTCATGGATTTCCGCCTAGTGTTTTCCCAGGCGGTTCTTTATCATTCTCCTCTTCACTTCCTCCTCCTCAACTTGTTATTTAGATATTAGTTTCTCTCAGGGTTCTGCTTTTTATCTTTGATTTTCTTCTTTTATATATTTATACTACTTCCCAGACCAATCATCCACTTCTGTAGCCTCCATGGTCACCCATATGCTGATGTTTCTTCCATCCTATGTTAGTGCCAACCCCTCTTGAGTTAGTATTTTAATCTGACTTCTGAAAACCTTTTTATCTTATCTTATGGGTCCTTCAAATATAACTTGTCTAAAAGGATCTTGCTTTTTTGCTTGCCTCCTACAAAAACTCTCACATGCATGGACTAGATAGAAAGGAAATAATAGAGTTTGGCTTTATAGTATACTTTTAATAATTAAGATATTTCCAAGCATTTTACTGTGTAATGGATAACTCAAATATCTGTTGTCTAGAGATTGTGTTGGCAAATGGAAAAGGCGTTATGTACTGAAAAAGAATTTAAACTGGGCTGTGACTGTTACAGAAGCGTGAAGCATATAATGGGTCCATGATTCAGAAGGTTTGCCTACCTGTTGTTTATCTAAAAAGAACTATGGGATTACCTCAGTATTTAGGAAAATCCATTCCCCTCTCCCCCTGCCAGCCGTCCCACCAGCATTTATGGACTCCTTTACTCTCTTCGTGATACAGGGAAAATAGAATCCCTGAGTTCTCAAGTTCTAAAGCCCATGCTCCCAGGCCACTCTAGAAGTTGGGTTCAGGAAAGTTAAGATGTGAGGGAGGATGCTGAGGAAATGGTAGGACAGGAGATGGGAAAATTCTTTGTGCTTCTTAGAACTGGGTTTGCCACTGTGATGAAGATTATTATCATCCTGGAGCAGACTTGGAGTTTGGCTGCCCTGAGGAAGGCAGTGTCCCCCCTTTACACCTGGAAAAAGCCTGTGAGTCTCCAAATTGAAATGTGGGAGAAGTGGAAAGTAGGGGAAATGATTCTAAAGCTATTGCTTTTTTTCAGGTAAAGTCAAAATGAAATTGTGAGTCCTGAAATGAGGGTGTCGGGATTTATTGTGTCTGGTTAACAACTCACACGCAGGTGTGACTGTAAGTGGCATTGTGAGCATCAGGAGAAAAGACACCCCAAAGCAAGTCACTGAGTAGGAGCTGCACCTGGGGTCACACTGATCTAAACTCGTGCGTCTAGAGTGATCCCTAAATGTGAGTTTCTCCTAGAAGAGAAGTAATAGAAAGCATCCGAAAGGGAATTTGCACATCTTGCCATTCATTCTTAGTGGATTTCATTTGTTATCCTCAAATTTAATAGAAAAAAATGTAATCTCATAAAAGGTTTGGTTTTATTAAAAGTTTTGTTCTGTTTTTAACTATGTCCACAGGTTCCTGGCCCTGTGGACATGTCACTGGAGTGATTTCTAACCAGGCACCACCATTTGGTATGCTCTAAATTGTTTCAAGGCCAGCAGGGACAGCGACCGCAGACGTTAAAGCAGGGCTGCAGTTTGTCTTGTGTTTGGGCTTCGGCTCTCTTTTAACTCCTCCTTACTTGTGGCTTTCACCGTGTATAAGTGCAGACAACCAAACAGTCTTTCTCTTTCTGCAAGTGATGAAATGGTGGCTGAGAATCATAGCTGTTTAATGGAAGAATCCACCTAAAACACACACACATACACACATCATTTGAGGCTTTTCAACTCATTGTGCTTCAGCCATAAAGAGAAATCCACTCTTTACCTAACGTGGCAGCCAGAAGTTCTTAGTCCTGGGATCGTTGGTTCAGTGGCTGGCTCAGGAATGTTACCAGTGTCTGACCCTTCCGCTCTGCAGTCTTCAGGTGTTAGCTAAGTCATCCTTCTTTGTCAGAAGAGGGCTGCCATGGTTACCAGTATTGTATCTTCATGTAATGTTGTCCAAAGCAGAAAGCAAGGTTGGGAGAGGGTGTCAGGTGGTGGCCACGTCTTTCTCTGGTAGCAACTCTTTTTTAATCAGGGAGGAAAGCCTTTCCTGGAAGCCATTTTGTAAAAAGCCTCTCATTTCATTGCTAGAACTGGGTCATGTACCTACCCTCCTAAAAATTCCTGGGAATAAAGAACAGGATTGCCATGTGTTGGGTTTGGGTACATTGTCATCTAAACAAAATGGTTGGGTAAATTTAGAGAAAGTGTTAAGTAGTCAACTGACAATATCTAGCTAGAACTCAATTGAATTTTAGATTTCATGAATCTGCAGTTAATTTGCTGAATATTTACCACTGTTAGGTTTAAAGACTGAAACTTATGTTCAGTTTATCTAGTTCAGTGAAAGAAAAGGAGTTTTTAAGTTCTTTTTCTATTTAGTTATCTCTTCAAGGGCTTGATATAAACTTTGTGGTTAGTGTTGCCATGGTGATCAAAAACATTATCTAAGAGCATTCCTTTAGAACCTGACACCAAAGGACACAATTTAGATAATGATCATGGGCACAAACAAATATCCTTGGCAATTGCTGAGAATATGTTTAGAAAGAATTTATTTTTCTGTTGATGTTATTTTTCTGAAATACATCTGGGTTTAAATTTTAAGTATCATTAACAGAAAACAGAGTCTCAGTTTTACACTCAAAGTTCTGAGGGAATCTCTTAAAGATGGTCTGTATAATAATTCCTATAATAACTATTATCTTTTCAATTTGAAAGATATGCTAAGATAAAATAAACATTCATGATGTGGCATCATTAGTTCATTCAACAAGTACTTTTTAGATACCTAATATGTATCAGGCAGTGCTACAGGATTTGGGAATACAACAGTGACAAAAATGAAACCCCTGCTCTCATGGAGCTTATATTCTGGTAGGTAGGAAAGATAGAAAATAAAGACAAAAATAAATATATGCCACCTCACACCCATAAAGATGGCTACTATCAAAAAGCAGAAAATAAGTGTTGGCAAGGACATGGAGAAATTGGAACTTTGTGTACTGCTGGTGGGAATGTAAAATGGTACAGCTGCTGTGGAAAACATTATGGCAGTTCCTTAAAAAATTAATGATAGAATTACCATTTATATATGATCTAGTAATTCCACTTCTAGATGTATAACCAGAAGAGTTGAAAGCAAGAACTTGAACAGATATTTGTACACCCATGTTTATAAAAGCATAGCCAAGTGTCGTGTCCATTGACTGAATAGTGGATTAAAAAAATAGGGTATATACATACAATAAAATATTGTTTAGCCTTAAACAGGAGGAAAATTCTGACATGTGCTGTAATAATATGAACAAAACTTGAAGACATTATATCAATCAAAATAAATCACAAAAGGACAAATACTATGATTCCACTTATATGAGGTGCCCGGAGTAGTCAAATTTGTGGAGACAGAAAGTAGAGTGGTTATCAGGGGCTGAGGGGAGGGGAGGGATTATTGTGTAGTGGATATAAAGTTTCAGTTTGGGAAGACGAAAAGAGTTCTGGACTTGGTGACACAACGATGTGGTTGTACCTTACACTATTGAACTGTATATTTAAGAATGGTTAAGACAGTAAATTTTAGGTTGTGTATTTTACCACAATTAAAAAAACAGTTAAATAAGTAAAACATCAGCTGTGATAAGGGCTATGGAAAGAATAAAACAGATAGGTGTGGGTGCACACGGGGTGTTGGGGGTGTGGATGGCTATTTTATGCTTGGTGGTGGTAGACCACCTCTCTGGTGAGTGACAGCCAAGCAGAGGTATGAAGTGTGTGAAGGAGGGAGCGCACAATCTAGGGGAAGAGCATTTTAGGCAGATGTTAAAATAATGAGAGCAGTCAAAGGTAGGACCAGTTTGGTATGTTGCAGGAATAAGCTTAAGGTGAACAGACCGGGCAAGTAGTGGATTGAGGTTTCAGAGAACAGGAGTAGACAGATCATGTTTCAGGTTATGACACTTAGTATGTATAAATGCATCTTGGTATGAATAAAATATGGGTGTCATATTTCTGTGTGATTGCAGGCATACTGGCATACTGTCAGTTTGTTTGAAAGCAGATGACTATATTGATCTAAATCATACATGTTTTCACTCTCTAGACCACTGCAGTTAACAGATGAACCTGTATATTGGTTGACACAGTCCCTAAACTGTTCAGTGTGATTGTTCCCCAGTCTCCCCAACTCTCCCTTCCCCATACTGCCTTGTCTTGCAATACTTCTAAAGGAATATTTTTTCCAAAATTTTCAAGTTACAGAATTAATACTGTGTTTATATCTTCAAAGTCAGAAATTAAGCTTAATTTAATAATTCCATTATTGCAAAAGTAAACTTAAAGTAGAGGAATCAAAGTGTAAACCTTCCTGACTTTAGAATCATGGGTAATTCACTAGAAAATATATACTAAGATGGGTTTTCTCAGTGTTTATAAATATCCAGCTATAGTTCACTATAGACTTTATATATAAAATTAAATAATACAAACATGGTTCAGTATATAGTAGCTCTAGTATGCAGTGTAGACAGTTATTGTTAAAAGAGAATTATTTAAGTTGTTTAACTCAAATGTTTACATGGAATTGAAAAAGGCCCACCTCTTCTAATTATGGCAGAATGTGTGCTAGTGGAGCGAGCATAAGATTTAGCATCAGAAGACCGGGTTCAAGTATATGTTATATTATATACTAGATGTATACTCTTCGGAAAGTTATGAATCTTTTCTGAGACTCAGTTTCCTCAATTGAAAATATTACCCAATATGGTTGCTGTAAAGATTACTTGAGGCATTGTAAGTAAAGCACATGGAATACCTTCAATTGTCATGAAATTATAAATCACATATTAATAATGTCATTCAAATAGGAGTCATCCATACATTTACAATGGCTCTGTCCAGGAGGGGATTAAGGGTGGAAATCTGATTAGAACAGGCAGAGACATTGGAGGAATCTGTCATGAAGCTGCATTTGCATAGCAAACACACTGTTCTAGATAGCGGTATGTTCTTTTAGGCCCTCCGGAGAAGAGGACACCCTTAGGAACCTCTACAAATTTAGTTATTCTGAAAATTATAGTGTATTTGAACATTCCAAAATCATAGAAAATACTGTCATACATATTAGTATACATGCTAATATCCATATCTATCTATATCTAAATAACCAAGTGCCAGGAACTGTTGTAAATGCTTTCCATGCAGTGTTGTGCCATGTACCAGCTTGAGAGAGCTTGTAAAAGTGTCAAGAATTCTGTTAGCTGACTGACCTCACTTTGGTAGCTTGAAATTGGCCATGGTAGGAAATTGGCACATGCTACAAAGCACCCTTACCCCTTAGGCATATTGTTAAATATTTACCATCACACCACTGTGTGTATCAACTCTTTTTACTCTCAAGATGACACCATAAAATGGGTACCATTATCATTCCCATTTTACAGATGAAGGAACCGAGCCCAAGGAAATTAAGGTTACTTGCCCTGCTCACACAGACAGTAAGTAGCAGAGTAGGGATTTTACTTGCAGCAGTCAGACTCTGGAGTTCATTGACTTAAACTCTTGGCATACTACTGATTGCTATCTCAGTGGTGTTCTCTCCTTGCAGTTTTCCGCAAAACGGAATGCAGCGTTACCGTGAAAGGTTGGAATGTACTCTTACATTGGGTCTTAACAACTCCGGGCAGTGTGGTCTACTTGGATTGGAAATAGCCTGGGTTTCCCTCTGTTTCTAAGTAGCACTGATTGTTCTTCCTGAGAGTTGGATTCCTCACGTAAACGTTAAGAATTAGGATTTGATTATATCTAAACCATCTTCCACCTAGAAAATTCTTACTTGACCAAAACCTATGCAGTTCTGCCTCTTAGGCCTGGTGTTGGAGACGCAGCTCTGCTCCATGTGTAGCCTAGAGCTCTACCAGTGATCAAGCATTTGAGTCCATTGGCAATTTTTCTCTACTTGTTTCATATATATACATATTTTTTTTTTAAATTAGGTTTTAGACTAAAAGCTATCATGTTTTTGAAAATTAGATTTTAAGCTTTATGAAGGCAGAAATCCTGTCTGGTTCACCAGTATAGACTCAGAATCTAGCTCAACTTATACATTTGTTGAGTGAATACATGAAGTTTTCTTCAATTCAATTTAACAATTCAGCTTCAGTTCAAATCAGTAAGAATTACAGCCATAAGAAGAAAACAAATCCTACCATTTGCAACAACATGGATAGAGCTAGAGGGTATTATGCTCAGTGAAATAAGCCAGGTGGAGAAAGACAAGTACCAAATGATTTCACTCATCTGTGGAGTGAAAACTGAAGGAACAAAACAGCAGCAGATTCACAGAACCCAAGAATGGACTAACAGTTCCCAAAGGGAAAGAGTCTGGGGAGGGTGGGTGGGAAGGGAGGGAGAAGGGGATTAAGGGGCCTTATGACTAACACACATTGTTGGGGGGATACGGGGAAGGCAGTATAGCACAGAGAAGACATGTAGTGACTCTATAGCATCTTACTTTGCTGATGGACAGTGACTGTAATGGGGTATGTGGTGGGGACTTGATAATGGGGGGAATCTAGTAACCACAATGTTGCTCATGTGATTTTATATTAATGATACCATACCATAATTAAAAAAAAGGGAATCACCATTCCAAAACTACTAGAACTAATATCTGAATTCAGCAAAGTTGCAGGATACAAAATTAACACACAGAAATCTGTTGCTTTCCTATACACTAATGATGAACTAACAGAAAGAGAAATCAGAAAAACAATCCCATTCACAATGCATCAAAAAGAATAAAATACCTAGGAATAAACCTAACGAAGGAAGTGAAAGACCTGTACTCTGAAAACTACAAGACACTCCTAAGAGAAATTAAAGAGGAAACTAACAAATGGAAATGCATCCCATGCTCTTGGCTAGGAAGAATAAATATTGTCAAAATGGCTATACTACCTAAAGCAATCTACAGATTCAATGCAATCCCTATCAAACTACCAACAGCTTTCTTCAATGAACTGGAACAAATAATTCTAAAATTCATATGGAACCACAAAAGACCCCGAATAGCCAAAGCAATCCTGAGAAGGAGGAATAAAACAGGGGGAATTACACTCCCTGACTTCAAGCTCTACTCCAAAGCCACAGTAATCAAGACAATTTGGTATTGGCACAAAAACAGACCCACAGACCAGTGGAACAGAATAGAAAATCCAAACATTAACTCAAACATATACAGTCAATTAATATTTGATAAAGGAGCCTTGGATATACAATGGGGAGATGACAGCCTCTTCAGCAGCTGGTGTTGGAAAACTGGACAGCTACATGTAAGAGAATGAAACTGGACTACTGTCTAGCCCCATACACAAAGGTAAACTCAAGGTGGATCAAAGACCTGAATGTAAGTCATGAAACCATAAAACTCTTAGAAAAAAACATAGGCAAAATCTCTTGGACATAAACATGAGCAACTTCTTCATGAACATATCTCCCGGGCAAGGGAAACAAAAGCAAAAATGAACAAGTGGGATTATATCAAGCTGCAAAGCTTCTGTACAGCAAAGGACACCATCAGTAGAACAAAAAGACATCCTACAGTATGGGAGAATATATTCATAAAAACGTATCTGATAAAGGGTTGACATCCAAAATATATAAAGAACTCATGCACCTTAACAAACAGAAAGGAAATAATCCAATTAAGAAATGGGCAGAGGACATGAATAGACACTTCTCCAAAGAAGAAATTCAGATGGCCAACAGGCACATGAAAAGATGCTCCACATCGCTAATCATCAGAGAAATGCAGATTAAAACCACAATGAGATATCACCACACCAGTGAGGATGGCCAGCATCCAAAACACAAACAACAACAAATGTTGGCGAGGATGTGGAGAAAAGGGAACCCTCCTACACTGCTGGTGGGACTGCAAATTAGTTCAACCATTGTGGAAAGCAGTATGGAGGTTCCTCAAAAAACTCAAAATAGAAATACCATTTGACCCAGGAATTCCACTCCTAGGAATTTACCCTAAGAATGCAGCAGCCCAGTTTGAAAAAGACAGATGCACCCCTATGTTTATCGCAGCACTATTTACAATAGCCAAGAAATGGAAGCAACCTAAGTGTCCATCAGTAGATGAATGGATAAAGAAGAAGTGGTACATATACACAATGGAATATTATTCAGCCATAAGAAGAAAACAAATCCTACCATTTGCAACAACATGGATGGAGCTAGAGGGTATTATGCTCAGTGAAATAAGCCAAGCCGAAAAAGACAAGTATCAAATGATTTCACTCTTATGTGGAGTATAAGAACAAAGAAAAAAACTGAAGGAACAAAACAGCAGCAGACTCACAGAACCCAAGAACGGACTAATAGTTACCAAAGGGAAAGGGACTGGGGAAAATGGGCGGGAAGGGAGGGATAAGAGGGAAAAAGGGGCATTACGATTAGCAGATGTAATGTTGGGGGGGCACGGGGAGGGCAGTACAACTCAGAGAAGACAAGTAGTGATTCTATAGCATCTCACTACGCTGATGGACAGTGACTGTAATGGGGTTGGTGGGGGGGACCTGATGAAGGGGTAGTTTAATAATCGTAATATTGCACATGTAATTGTAAATTAATGATAATAAAATAAATTATATTAAAAAAAAGGGAATCACCCTCTTTCCTCAAAAAAAAAAAAGAATTAATACTATGGCTATAGGCTGAATATATTGGGGGTGGAAAGAAATTGGAAAATTGGAGACAGAGACCAGTTATATGATGTGATGTGATATGTGTATATGTGTGTGTGTGTGTGTGTGTGTGTGTGTGTGTGTGTGTGTGAGAAACATATATGCATATATATGCACTGAAAAGCTGAGGAAAGAAATGACAGAAACTGGTCATATTACTTTCCTTTAGAAGTGAAGAGTGAGTTCAGTTAGAAGCCTATTCACAGTCTCTCCTTCGGAGAAGATGCTACATCCTCTACTCTTTGGGTAAGGGAACTCACTCCCCAAGTTGGCTCGTGATGGGACTTGACAACTTATGTAAAACAGTTTTCTTAGTGTAATAAGTGATGGGAGCATTCCTGCTGTTCCCTCTTTCTAGTTAAGTTCCAGGAAAAAATGCACCTCAGGGATGGCTTAGTGCCTTTCTGTGTTCAGAGTCAATAGTCAAGAACTACTTGCTGAGAAAGTATGCTGGGAAGAACTCTGTTAGGGGTATTAAAATCAACAAAAGACAAGTTACCTGCCACCAGGTAGCTGTAATCCCCTCTTTGCTTAGTGATGCAGAGAAGGAGAAAGTGATCTGGGATGGCTTTGAGGGAGTCTGACCAAGAGAACATGTCCCCTTCACTTTGTCAAAGAGGATCTCCAACATTTTTCTTTTAGGATCTCAAGGAATACTTCTCTTCATTTTCCTATGTCATTTATTATAATGGTAATTAATTTTATTAAATGTTTTTCCATTATAAAAGGTGGTCATGCCTTTTTTTCAAACATAAAAACAAAAAGTAATACAGAGAAAAAAAGTCTTCTATTGTTTTACCATACAAAACCAAAAGTAACCAACATTATTGTGACATTTGTATCCATTTTACTTTTTATAGTACTTTGTTGGTGTGTGTAGGAAGTAATCTGGGCATTTTGCCCAGTTTGGTTTAATTTCTGTTTATTTGTGAAGTGTCTTAGATTGCATTACACTTATTAAATCATTACTGTTATTAGCTGTTACTAATGATACACCATAATGTGTTCTTATCAGCCTAACATTGAAGCAATGAAAGTTCATTCCCTAGAGCAATCTCATATGTAGTCTCAATTATGAAGAAATGGTGTACATTGGAAATACAACTCTAACTACAATGAATTAAAAATTCCCTCAGTTGTGGTTATTTCACCATTTCTTCTCTGTATGCGTTGCTTAGAGTGAATCAGAGCAGTTCTTTTCCAGTTCCCCAACATGCTGTGGCCTCTTCTACCTCCCCAGTTTTTCTCATCTCTTCAATCTCCCCAGTCTCTACTGGTCAAGATTCAAGTCATCTTCAAGAACTGCGACCAGTTTTACTTTCCACAGGGAGACTTCCCTTGTCGTACTAACATTCACAATGGAACAACAATCGGTCTCATTTTCTCGAACCTCTGCACTGCTTAGTATATCTGTACCATTCATGTGGTATTTATATTCAATTTCCCTTCTTTTTATTGTGGTAAAGCACTCATAAACTCAACTACCTTAGCCATAACTGATAAAGCATAGGTAGTGTTAAATATATAAATCCAGTAGTGCTAAGTATATTCACATTGTTGTTCAAACCATCTCAAGAATTGTTTCAACTTGCAAAACAGAAACTCTTTACCCAAAAAGGACAACTCTGCACATACCCCTCCTGCCAGTCTCTGGTAACCACCACTCCACTTTCTATTTCTATGGATTTGGCTACTCTAGATCCCTCATATAAGTGAAATCATTCATATTTGTCTTTTTGTGACAGACATTTCATATTTTGTTTACCTTGATTATAATTATTCACACATGTATCTTTTATTTCCTACCAGATTTTAGGCTATCAGAAATCTATTGTTATGTACATTTTCTTTTTTATGTACATTTTCTGATATTGATTAGTACAGAAAATTTTTCATTAAATGTGTTCAGTAATACCCAGTGTGCTGAATGAGTAAAGGCTAAATATGACCATATGAAGAATTGTTTTAGCTACATGCCTTGTAAGCCTGTGGAGATCATGAGGGATACTTATGTAACATTCTTATTCTCAGGATTTTTTTAAATTGTTTTTTTGTTTTTCTTTTTCCCTTATAAGTTTTAACTTTGCTGGCAAATTTAATGTGGATACTTTGTCTGGTAGTCATTTTACTAAATGTTCCCCAAATTCTACCTTTCTTTTAAGTTTTAGAATAAAAATAAATCAGTACCTTTCAATTAAATCATGATATTTTATAATCCTTTACCTAACTTAATGACTTAAGATGCTAAATTACCACTATATCAAACTAAAAAGCTTCTGTACAGCAAAGGACACCAGCAGTAGAACAAAAAGGTATCCTACAGTATGGAAGAATATATTCATAAATGACATATCCAATAAGGGGTTGACATCCAAAATATATAAAGAGCTCACACACCTCAATAAACAAAAAGCAAATAATCCAATTAAAAAATGGGTAGAGGAGTTGAACAGACACTTCTCCAAAGAAGAAATTCGGATGGCCAACAGGCACGTGAAAAGATGCTCCACATCACTAATCATCAGAGAAATGCAGATTAAAACCACAGTGAGATATCACCTCACACCAGTTAGGATGGCCAACATCCAAAACACAAACAACAACAAATGTTGGCGAGGATGTGGAGAAAAGGGAACCCTCCTACACTGCTGGTGGGACTGCAAATTAGTTCAACCATTGTGGAAAGCAGTATGGAGGTTCCTCAAAAAACTCAAAATAGAAATTCCATTTGACCCAGGAATTCCACTCCTAGGAATTTACCCTAAGAACGCAGCAGCCCAGTTTGAAAAAGACAGATGCACCCCTATGTTTATCGCAGCACTATTTACAATAGCCAAGAAATGGAAGCAACCTAAGTGTCCATCAGTAGATGAATGGATAAAGAAGAGGTGGTACATATACACAATGGAATATTATTCAGCCATAAGAAGAAAACAAATCCTACTATTTGCAACAACATGGATGGCGCTACAGGGTATTATGCTCAGTGAAATAAGCCAAGCTGAAAAAGACAAGTACCAAATGATTTCACTCATATGTGGAGTATAAGAACTAAGGAAAAAAAAAACTGAAGGAACAAAACAGCAGGAGACTCACAGAACCCAAGAACGGACTAATAGTTACCAAAGGGAAAGGGACTAGGGAGGATGGGTGGGAAGGGAGGGGCAAGGGGGAAGAAGGGACATTACGATTAGCAGATGTAATGTTGGGGGGGCACAGGGAGGGCTGTACAACCCAGAGAGGACAAGTAGTGATTCTATGGCATCTCGCTATGCTGATGGACAGTGACGGTAATGGGGTTGGGGGGGGGGACCTAATGAAGGGGGTAGTGTAATCACCATAATATTACTCATTTAATTGTAGATTAATGATATCAAAATAAACTTATAAAAAAATAAAATAAATTTGCTGTCTTTCACTGAAGCCATCTTTTTTTTTAATTGAAGTATCATTCATATACAATCTTATGTTGGTTTCAAATAAATGTATAACACAGTGGTTCAACTGTTACCCATGTTATTAAATCTTCACACCCCCTAGTACTGTCTATCAGTGTAAAAAGATTGAATCATTGACTGTATTCTCCATGCTGTACTACTGTCCCCTGACCAACTTATACTGCCACTGAAGCAATCTTTGAGTATGCTTCCATATACATTTAGGTATATTTATTTTAAATCAGGTTTATTATTTACTGGGCATTATTTCTATGAGGTTTAAGTTAATATCTATCAACCATCTCAGTTTTCAATTCCTGCATAACAAACCATTCCAATACTTAGTGGCTTAAAACTAGAGCAATCATTTGTGTATGATTCTGCCATCTGTGCAGGACCTGGCAGAGGTGCTTGTCTCTGCTCCGCATGGTATCAGCTGGGGCATCTTGACTGGGGTTGGGTGATGTGCTTCTTAGAGGCCCAATCATGTGATTGGAAGTTGGCACTCTTTGTTAACTTCAAGTTTGGTTGGGGAGAAGTTCAGTTCTTGCTCTCAGGTGGCTTCTGGGTTCTCGTCCATGTGGCCCCAACATATAGATAACTTGGGCTTCTTCCTAGCTTGGTGGTCTAAGGGTAGTGGTACTGTGTATTTGGGGATTAGCTTTTAAATACGTAAAAAGAGGAAGCTGTTAAGATTTCTTAAGGCTTAGGTGTGGTTACTAGCACAGTGAGTATCTTGCACTGTATTTTATTGGTTAAAGTGTATCAGATTCAAGAAGAGGGGACTGCACAAACATGTCAATAGCAGGAGGTGTTTCATTGGCACCTACTAATGTAACAGACTGCCATACCATTCAACTAATACAAATATTTGGTTATTCTTGGTGTATAAGAGAATATTCATTTACTATTTCTACCATTATTTACTAAGCGTTTATCCTGTGCCAGGCCTTGTAGTAGGGATTAGAGATACACAATTGAACAAAATGTACAAGATTCTTGCCTGGATAGAGCAAACGTATATCAGGTAATTAAACAAGTGATTCCATTAGCTTGTGATTTGATGGGTGCTCTGAAGATGGTAAGAGGTAGTCTGGCAGCACTTAACAGTGATCTTAACTAGTCTAAGGAAAATTCTCATTTGTGAGGTGAAAACAGTACATTCTGCCTATAGTGGTTCAATGAAAAGAGAGTAGCAGAGTTAACACTGGCAAGGAAAAGTCTATTTTGTCTTGGCATTAAATGATGTGAAACACTTAAAATGGTAAAGTGTAGATGAAGAAGCATGTGGATGAGAGAGCGCAGTGCTCAACCTGGAAGCACATGTGTGTGTGTGTGTGTGTGTGTGTGTGTGTGTGTGTGTGTGTGTGTGTGTGTGTGTGACTGAGGTGAGGGCTTCCTTTCTAGAGAGGAGGGCTGGAGTTGTACTCCTTTAACTTAGATGCTTTAACTTTAATGCTCTCTAACTTAGAGTCATGGCCTATGCTTACAAAATAACAAGCAGAGAGGGGTGCATTTGATGCTCAGGAATCTAGGGAATGACCTTGAGGTTATCAGCAAAATATATACCCAAATCATTCCAGAGAGGGAGAGGCAAATGTGCATGGAATGGAAGCTTTTAAAAGCTACCTCTGCCCACCCCATTATGCCAAATTACCAAATTTCTGGTGTTTCCTTGGGAGAAGGGGGAGTCATTTCCTCTCACTTTTGCTCCAATCAGTCTTTGATAAATCTGTGTTATTGCCTTTTTCTTTGTTAGCACAGGAAAATATTAGAAAATCACTGGTTTAATGCAAGTATACTAAGAAGTTTCCAGAAAACTATTTCCTAATAAAAATATCACTCTCATTGTGGGATATACCTATTGTCCAATTTTGTCTTCAAAGTAGTAATTTTTATCAATTAGAATAAAAGGGGGCAAGTTTAGTCAGTTCAGGCACACTCACCTGTGTAATGAGGAAGCTGGGTTAGACGTGGTAGTTCAGATTTCTTAGTGTATTTCTGTTTTAGGAATGAAAAATAGGTGTTTCACGTTTTATTTCTCAAATATATTCATTTCCTTTATAAACACTGAAAAAAAATACCCCAAAGATATGCTTTGATGTAAAGTAAAAACTTTAGTAACTGGAAACCACAAATTTGAGTTAAATTAACATCTCCATTTACCCCACAGTTGAATTTGGTTGATGATAAAAAAAACCCAGGAATGGTGCCTGGTTTCCCTTTAGATTCACAATTCTGAATCCCAAGGGACTCTTAATGCTATCTAGAAGTGTTACTGCACATCCCTCTTCTTGTGTACTCAGATTTCAGCATGCATCACTGTCACCTGGGGGGCTTGTTAAAATAAGAGATCCAGGAGTACCTCCCTGCCCAGAGAGTCTGATGCAGTAAGTCTAGGTGGACCTTGAGAATTTGTAATTTCTAACAAGTTCCCAGGTGGTACTGGTGCTGATGGTCTGGTTACCACACTGTAAACCAGTATCTTAGACCACTCACTCTCTCACTCTTTTTTGTAATTTCATTTCTCCATTCACTTAAAATTCTAAGATCTCTTTCCCCATCACTGCCCACTGATGGATGACCTTGCTTCTGTATTCACTGAGAAATGTGAAGCCATCAGAAGAGAACTTTCACAAGCTCCTGTCAGCACCAACATGCTCTGCCCACCAAGTCGAGCCAGTGATAAGCATCACATTATTATCTTAGGCAAGTCTTACCAAGTGTCTTTACAAAAAAATATGGATTGAAATTTATATAACACAGTTATCCTAATAAAATACAGTTCATATTACTTTATACACTGGGTTGCTATGTACTTATCTGAGTTATACTGCTAAAAACAAACCTGAAAAGCCACTGGAGTTTATGACCTTTAAGATCCCTTGCAGCAGAATCATTTTCAGACTTCACATAGTGTGGAATAATGAGATGGGAATTGAAATGAGACAATCCTACCCAAAAAAGAAAGGGGGATGGTATTACTTCTTTGGAGAAATTAAGAGCGAAATGCACAGTTATCCTATTGGACAAAAAGGCACTGTCACGATGAAGAACTTCTGTAAAGAGTTGCTTATTAGTGATCAGTTGGTGCATTAAAAGCTATTATGTAGGTGAGTGACATCACCACAAATTATGTTTAAAAAAAACTACTTGCTACTATGTGGAGATTAGTTGGAATGGGGGCCAAAGTGTTAGCAAGATTGGTTAAGACAGCAATCCATGGAATAGATAATGGTTACTTGGGTTAGAATAATATCAATGTAGCTAGAGAAAAGGGAAACACAAAATGGTGTTGAACATATTCAGGAGATAGAGTTGACAGACATCCTGCTGAATTGGCTATGGTGGGTGAGGGGAAGAAAGCAAAGAAGAAGATGCAAAGTTTGTCATTAATAAAGCTTGAATTATTTTTGTATTTCTCAAATTGTCATCTTGCATTAATAATGAAAAAGAAGCAATAAATGTCATTTACAATGTTAAAAATAGAGTCCTAAGCCATTTAAAAATAGGCACACGGTGAAATCAACTTCTCAAATATCTGAGTGCTTTGTACAAACAAAACAAGAGCTATGCTAATGAAAGAAAATTGTCAAGTTTACCTTTTATGACATAATATTTTATATTCAGAAAATACAAGACTATATATAAACTCTTGTTTTGTTTAAGTTTAAATTCCACATGGGCAGGGCTTGTGTTATTTTTCACTTTTTCCCCTGATACCTCATTGGAGCTAATAAAATATTGGTGAGTGACTATATATATAAATACACACACACACACACACACACACACACACACACACATACATATATTTTTTACATTATTTTTAAAGTTTATATTTAAAATATTTTATTTACAACAAATATTTTTGACATATTTACTGAATGATAGTTACTCTATGAAGTTAGTTTTCAATCCCCTCAGTACGGGCTTATTTTTAATTCAGAAGAATGTCGGAAATTCTACATACTCCATATTGATTGGATCACTTAATCCTAGGAAATTCTTTCTAGCTCTGAGAAAGTCCAGGTGAGTGTCAGTTTAAGTTTTTAATTAGTGGTTTCTCTACTTCCTTCCATGAGGCTAACAGTTTGTCTTGAATTAAAAACATGGTCTACTTTATATACAAATGCATACTTAATATTAATGCTCATGCAGGACCAGGAAATGCCAATATACATTCTTCTGGATTTATCAGGAAAATCTGGTTAGAGTTTAGGGCTGGGAGAAGAGCTGTATAATACAATATTTTTATACTAAAATAGTAAATTAAAATTTGGTCCCTATCAGTATTGGTTTTTCTTCTACCTGCTAGGATGATTAGGTAACATCTCGTAAGTGTCCCTTCTACTCTTTGCTTTTCTTAACTTTCTTGTCTCTTACTAGTCTGTCTCTAGAGTCACGCTCCTCTAGTTTATCCTTTATTCCACTACCAGAGAGATCTTTTTAAAATTCAAATTTGAGCCTGTTATTTCTTTGCCTGAAACTATTCAGTGGTTCTTCACTGCCTTTAAGATAAAGTCCAAATTCTTAATAAGGCTTCTAAGATCCTCCATGGTCTGGCTTGTCCCGTCTGAGCAGGGCCCCACGTGTCTTAATGTACCATGCAATTTTTACTTCTCATCCAAATTCCTTTATTTGGATTTCAAGCCTTCTCCCTCCCTGTCAGCCAGGGAATCAATCTACTTTTCTTTCTAGACTCATCTCGAGTCACCCCTCGATCGTAGCCTTTTCTGAGTCTTCCGGGTTGACGCAGTCCTTTGTACTCCTCTTCCACTTCTATAGGCTTTCATTGCTGCCACCTATAATAAGTTTAATGGATTTCATTGTCCTAACATCTGTAACATCCTTAAGGGCATGAACTATGTTTTACTCATCTCATCCCCAGTGTCTAGCCCAGTACGTGGTGCAGAGAAGGCCCAAGGTATATATGTTACATGAATCGTTACATGAATGGTAATACATTCCTGGGGAAAAACCTTTCTTAAGAAATAGAAGTCTTGGCTGTAGGCTAGTTTTCCTGGCTTGGCTCTTTTATTTTCTGAATTCTCACCACCAGTCCGCTCCTTTTAAATGTTATTAGCTGTCAGTATTTGTAGTCCAGGTTCTGACGAGGGGAAATAAAGGGAAAAGCAGGAACAAATGGCTGTTACTGAAGGGGCAAAAGCATTATTGTCTGAAGGATTATTATCACATTTGACAACAGCTGTCTCCTTAGCAACAACCGTTTGTCTTGTGCTTCTGTATCCAGAAATCCAGCTTTGCCTTTCTCAACTGAGCAGAAGCGTCTAGGAGAAAAAGATGAGCTCAAATCCATTTTATTCAGTGATCTAATGCTCCCATAGGTTTTTCCCTGACCACTAGGTCTTCCCCCTTCAAGTAGGCTTTCGTCTTTCCAAAAAGGCCTCTTTTTCCAGCAAATACAAGCACCCTTGCCCTGAGCCCTGCTCAGGTAGAAAGCTTCCCTTTCCTCACACGGTCATCTTGACATTGCAAAGTCTATGCTGTCCATGAAGAGCAGCTGGACTGTCACCCACCAGAGCCAGGTCTCTCAGGGCTGGGATCCATAGAGTTGTCCAGTGTAAGCATTCAGTGTCAGATTTTATTCTGGATGTAATTACATAACTATAAATTTATTTTCCATTTGGATTTCATGATTCTTCCTGTGAAATGGCTATTTTTGTAAATGTTTACAATTGGCATTGGATTCAAAGCACTTCTCAAAGCATTTTTCTTACTGATATAGTTATGGTATAACAATGTTAAGGTACTAGATGCTAAATACTTGGCCACTTTACTTAAATACATTACCATTTAGAGCAGAGAATAAACATCTAAACAAAGAAAGTGTGGTAAATACCCCATAAATTTGGAGAAGACTTCATAGAGGAAGTTAATGCCACTCTATGTTAGCACTGTGTCCTCAGCAGATTTTTTACTGAATAGTGTGTGTGTGTATGTGTGTGTGTGTGTGTGTGTGTGTGTGTGTGTGTGTGTGTAGGTGGGGTGTGGAGTTGGGCAAACGGGCCCAAGATAAGGCTGGTTCAAGTAAGCTAGGGCCAGAGTGTTAAGGGCCTTGTTTGCTTTGCCTTGATAAGGAAGCCTTTGGGCATTATCCTTTAAACAATGGTTACCCACAGCAGATTTGCAAGCAGGGGTATAACATGATCCGATTTACCTGATGCTTCTTAACACAAAGTAAAACTAAAATTGAACAAAAACCCCTCCCTTAATCAAATGCCAGATGATTCAGAATTCCATTACAACAATCCATAAACCGATTTTGGGGATTTCTGTCCTCATTCTACATCTCCTTCTGAGATATACAGGGTCTACCAAATGAGGTCAAAGCCCAAATGTTGATTATTTGCATGAAGAATATGGAACTTTAATCTTCCTCAGGCTGTAAAGGCAAATCTTTCATATCAGTTCACTACGTTGGTTGGTCAATAACACTGTTTTTAGGAAACTCACTTCTTCCCCAATCTCACCATTTTAATGGTGTTCTATTATCCTTCCTTTCCGTTTGGGACAGAAACATGAAAATACAGGCAGTTCTCTATGGCTGATACCTGACAAGTCCATTATATCAGAATCCTGTGTGATTCACTTTGTTTATTTACTAAATTATTATTTACTTATTTCAGTTCTACATGTTGAATTTTATTTAAAAGTTCATCTTTCCTGGTTACAGCATGTTATGTACTTGTAAAACTTTGAACACTATAGAAATATATTAAAGGAAAATAGTTCTCTTTTCTAAAGGTAACCGTCCTTAGTGTACAAGTCTTCCTGCTTTATTACAGGTCTTGCTTAAACCAACACACACAGACATATATAATTCTGTATCTTACATTTTTTGCTTAATGGCTACAGAGTATTACATTTAATGGATAATTCTACTCTTTGGGACATTTCCATTGTATCCAGTTTTTATGTTATCTATAATACTTCCTTAGGATGAGGTCCTACAAGCAGAATTTCTGGGTCATACTAATGCATCTTGAATTTTAGTACATATTGCCAAATTGTTCTCTTTCACTATGGAAAAAATATACATTCCTGCTTAAAGAATATGCAAGTACCTGTTTCAGCAAATGCTTGCCAATATTCAGTGTTTACCCTCATTTTTTTATCTTTGCCAGTTTGAACATCAAAACAAATTTTATGTGTGTTTCTTCACTTGCATCAGGTTAGACATATTTCTATAAGTTTCTTAGCCATTTATATTTCCTTATTTGCGAATTTCTGTTTATCGTATGTCCTTTTCTATTGTTGCTGGTCTTTTCCTAACTGACTTGTGAGGACTTTTGTATATGTATCACATGTGAGCAAATGATTGTTTCCCAGTTGGATTGGAATCCTTGGATTTCACTTACCATATTTTTTCTTTCTTATATTCATGAACAGGTGGTCAATTTTATCAGTCCTTTTCTTCCTTTGTTATTTACGTATTCCCTATTCTTAAAAAAAATTATATATATTCCCTTATCTTACAGGTCACAACACAAATGCATAAAATATAAATTCATACATAAAAACTATAAAACTTTTTCTTTGCAGTACAATATTAATCCTGTCCTCTTACCCATCTCTACTCCTCACTTCAGCCCTTTAGAGGAATCTACTGAATTTTCAGTTACACAGGGCTAAGGTATTTTAGAAGTTCTTAGATAAGATCACACATATTTAGGATGATGAGTAAGTTAGCATGTATGGCCAGCTTTTGAGGATCATTGAAATATATAAGAATTTTTTAAAATGGTAAAATTATATTAATCATAAAAGTGGTTTTCTAAATATATATAAAGAGCACATTATTGTTTTTAATCAATGTTAAAATTGCTTTTTTATTTCATATATGATGCAAATACAAGGAGAGTCGAAATAAAAGTTACTTGAATTGTGGAGGTAGCAGAGTTAACATAGGGGCTAGAAAATGCCTTCGATTACCTACTTCTTCCTAACATGCATTATTTTCTGGAGAAAGAAAGACGTCATTATTGTTCTTGTTTTGGAAAGATAAAATGATTTTTTCTTTAGCTTGTGCACGTGCTTTACTGTTGAATAATATTTAGTTTCATCTGAAGATTTGCAAAATAGGGATAAATACTTGATACTATTAATCTAAAGAAATTTATTCATTTTTACAACTTTAAAATAGGGTTAAATGTGATGGACAGTAACTGTAATGGGCTGTGTGGTGGGGACTTGATAATGGGGGGAATCTAGTAACCACAGTATTGCTCATGTGATTGTATATCAATGATACCATAATAAAAAAATAATAATTAAAAAATAGGGTTAAATGGTGTCTTAATTTAAGTTTTAATCATGCACAATAGGGTAAGATTGATGAAGTTTATATTCCTATTACTTGATGACAAAAAACACATGATTTCATTTTCCTGCAAATACTTCAAAAATATTCAAATATCCTATTTTAAGCAGTTCCTAGATCTATAACTTTATTTATGTGTTTATAACATTGCTAACACTACTTTCAATATGTATTACATTATTTTAGGAATTGAGTACAATTAATGGTATCAGGCTCAGAGCAAAAGATCTCACCTTTATGTTCCCCCAGAAGAAGAGAGCAATAGTAACCAGATGTTAGTTTGAGGAATTCCTGAGGCCGTAAGTTATTATGAGGGATATCAACATCCTGAGGTGATACATTCTTCACCCAAAACGCTGTGGGGATTTTCAAAGTGAGAAATTCTTTTGTATCTTTGAAACCAGGGAAATTGAAGGAATTTCTTTTAATCTGGTTTACATCCAGACTAGTGAGTGTCCCTAATAGGGAACAAACACATTAGCACCAAAAGGAGATGATAATTAGAAACGAAATCTTAATCCATTAGACCACAGGCTGGGATCTCTAAAACGCCACTGGATTTTAAATGTAAAAATCACATTCAAAAGTGCAAAATGGTAATATACAAGAACATTTGCACGTGAAAATGAGTGGCTTCTGTGCAAATTGGTTAGGTGAATACCTTTTGTTTGGGGGTGGGTATAAAGGGGTCGTTCTCTCCTAGAAACCGTTGGGGGCTGGGAGAGAAGCACTGAACTTAAGAGTAGATTTATTTTGAAGTTAAAATTAAGTGTTAAGTGCTGACAGTTAAGCAAATTGATTTTGCTCTGAAGTGATTTAATGGTGGCTCTCTAATTTCTGGTTTTAATTACTGGAATCCAGTTTACCTCTTAATAATGAGAATTCAAAGAAGGTGGGAGAAGTGTGGAAAGTGATAGGACAAAAGCAACAATAGCCATCAAACAATCGACTTTAACCTTCTAGCATCCTAGGGTTGGAAAGGGGAAACATTATTGTAAAATAAAAGGTAGAAATTAATAAGGATTTCTAAATACTGGTAACTGCCGATGTTATGAGGACAATCCCAGCACAATGGGTTAATAGTTCTCTATTTTAGAATTTCCAACAATGTCATCATGTGTGTATTTACTAATTTTTTTCATTGTTGAAAAGATTTGGCTATCATCCTACAATATAATGAGTTCTATGTTAGCTATTGAGAAGTAGTAAAAGCTGTTTTCATACATACATTTTCTGGTAAGTCTTCTTGCAGGTGATTCAGTACATCAGGAAAATGTGATTCATATTGTATGATGTAGAAAGCCCTTGGAAGATTATCTTGCTTCCAAGTTTCTATACCAGTTTACAAGGGATACCCAAAGCAAAAACCATTTTTTAAATTGGAGCTGAACACTACCAAATTTACACAAACATATTTACCATATAAGAATTGTTAGATAGCGGATTAAAATGGTCATTGTGGGTTTTATAGGATAAATGTGGAGGCTTAAGTCAGAGGTAAAGTGAAAGGTCCCACGTGGTGGTAGATCTAATTCAGACTTGATCCGATCTGATCTGAGCCTGCTATGCAAATGTAGAGAACATCTCCATAACAAGCCTGAAGAACGTATTTCTTTTAGGAATGAGAATGACCTAATGTCCTTAATCCCTGGGAAGGACTGGTTCACAGTAATAAATTCTTCTTTCCTTAAATCTGTTTTTTTCTCTAGTTTGCTTTATCATTGCCTTATTACTTATAAGCCTATGTAAATTGCCTGCACAGAGAACACAATCTTGTTTGACCTTATTTCCTTTCCTCTAACTCCTGCTGGTGTTGGGCCTGAAGTTTCTTACATGATTTTGTCCTGGATGTATTCTGAGAATGGATGAATACAAGATACTCATGTACTACTTTGTAGTCCCCTGAAGCAAGGCATTTGAAAAAACACTTGGTTGGAGAACATTTTGAAACACACCCATACCTTTAAAATGCTTGAAATTACTGGAAACAAGAATTGCAGATAATCAGTTTAGTAAATAGCAGTTAAAAGTAGGGATGGTTCTTTAAAATGAAGGTATAAGACTTATGATTCTGAGTCACCTTTAAGAGATTGTTTTGTGACCCCTGCACATTTCAGCAATTACCACCATCTGTAACATCTCCAGTGATATCATTGCTAATGTGAGGATTTCAAATTTCTGGTGGGAAGATATCTGGGGTGTCTTTGCACTTAGGTAGTAAAAATAGATTCACAGAAATTAGTGGCAAGCTCTTGTTTATGGACCCAAATAAACTTTGGAATTTGGGAGACATTTTACATTCAGATAACTGTATGGAAAAGCATGTATGGGCTGTTTACTCTAAAATTTCTCAATACCAGCTGCTCCCAACACTGCAGAGCTTGTGAACTAGATGGTCTGCTACTGAATAGAGTTACTGGATTGAAAACAATCACAGCAATGTTCTCTAGGATTGCACTATGATGTTGCTGGATTGTGCTGAATAATAAGGAAGCAAATTTTGGATATTGAGATTTATCATAGAACATAAAAGGTGTTCATTTCAGGATTATTCAACTCAAGTGACCTCCTAACGCATTATTTTCTTCTATAATTTTGTATTTAGAAACTCAAGAAAGATGCCCCAAACCCAACTTTTTTGATTACCCTGGTGATCCTGAATGAGAAAAATCCAAACCAGTCAATAGGAAATAAACACCTGTCTGTTTCCATGCAATGAAGTATGGATATTATTAGGCTTTATTTTATCCTTAAGAACATGAGTTATATTAAAGGAGGCATATATTGAAGGTGTAAATCTCTGGTTAACTGAAGAGTAAACAGGAGGAGTCAGTGGTTACAGAAGATCCCCAGGACCCCAGTGCCCCATTCCAACTTATTTGTGATTGAATACATCAAGGAAAGACAAAATGAAATGGAGGCCCCTCAGACAGAACATCACTAAGAAATGTCTACCTCTTTTTTTTAGAAAAATTACCCTTCAGACTTTTATGTGGTTAGGATGAAATATAGCTGTGGACAAGAATGTCAGCACAGTGCTTTTTATCCAGATTTATTATTTACTCTCATGTGTATCACATATATATGACTTGTGTGTACATGACATATGTTATTATATATTATTGCATCACATATATTATTATATATATATTGTATATATTGTATGTATCTCTGTCTTGGAGATTTCTCCAAAGCTCTTCCTACCACCTGGCTGCACCACCCTTCAAGCCTCGGCAGATGAATGAAGCAAGACTGGTGCTCTGAGCCCAGGAGAAGCACCAAGGTGAGGCTTTGAGAGGCCAAGTGGTTCTCTAGGAAGGAAGAGCCTGGGGTTAGAGCATGGAGCAGAGGCTTGAGGAAAGCAAGGGGCCAGGCGTACTGGAACATTACTGATCCCAGCACTGATAGGAAATGAAGGCAGGGGTGGGAAAAAGATAGTCCCAGCCAGGGAAGTACTGCTTAGAAGAGCTGGAGAGAAAGGCTGTTGTGTATATTCCAAGGCCAGGCCAAGGATGAAACAGGAGGTGCCTATTGCCCCAAAGTTAATGACCCTGAGATCAGGTCCTTTTCTTGCTTCATCTACCATGATTTGTGCATGTTTACATATCTCTCAGGGAAGACTGGTGGGGTTAAAACAGTTGGCAAAGAGCAGCGAATAGTATTTGTAATCTAATGAGGACAGGGAACACAGAGTAAGTAGAGGACTGATGAATGAAGGGTTGACTTTTCCCCTTGAATTTTTTCTGTCTGTTGCAAAAACTATAGTTCCTGGAAGTGGGGATCGGGTGTGCCATGTGTATAAGTAGTTCTGGCTTCAGTGGGCATTTACCCACAGTTAATAAAACATTTATCCTTAGGTAATAAGCACAAACACCCAAACTATATTCCTCTATTCTTTGCACTGATAGAAAAATAATGCACTAAAATTTCACAGTCTTCACTAAGCAGGCTTCCTAGCTCTGTAGCAATAGCCCTTCTTAAGACCTCAGCACATCCTCTACAAGAAAAGGTCCAAAGAGTTCACCCTACTTCTTAAATCCTTAACAACTCCCTTGGAATTCTTTATGCAGATAGACCTCACTTCCTACTTTAGAGATAAGATCTCTGCCATCTGGCATAAACTCCCTCCACACCTTACCATATCGCTGGGTGCATTCCTGTCCCTACAGTTTTGCTAACTAAAGCAATTTCCTTCAGTTTTTCCCTCCCCTACATCTAATTCCATCCCTTCCCCCCTGCTACTTAATCCTTCTCATCCTTTAGAATCTAATCTAATCCATAGCTCCTCCACAAAGTTTTCCCTGACATTTCCTGCCCACAGTGATATCTTTCCTCTTTGAACTTAAGTGAAGTCTGTCATAAAAAGTCTTAGAATCACCAAACTGGCAGCTCCTTAAGTCGCCTTCCAGTCTAACCTCATCAGTTTACATGTTTGCCTAGTCTTTTAGCTAGTTAATGGCTGAGCCAGGACTAGACATCTGTTTTCTAATTCCAGTGCTGTTTCAACTGGCCCACAATATTTTTAAAACTAAAGGCCAGGTGTTTCTTCTCTTTTACAGGTTGCCTGATCCTGGTATATGTTATTCTGAATGTTGGCAGCCTTTCTCCATATTTACAACAATGGTCATGTTTTTTATTGCTGTATTTCCTTGGTGGGAAGTGTTGGGATTGTTTTTGGGAAACAAGAGGCTGTATGGTGTAGCAAGAACTTGACATTGGATGAACAAGTGGCCTGGGTTGAGGTGACAGGGATTAACTGGCTCTCAGAGAGTTGACTACTTCCTTCTTGTTCTATTTCTGTACCTTGAGCAATTTTCTATTGCAGGGGCATTGATAAAACTGATTTCCAAGTGTTTGCAATTCCTTCTTCTGCTAGACTGTGAGTAGCTAAAGGACAGAGCCTTGAGGGCACCCATGTCCTCTGCCTGTACTTATCCCTAGTTAGCATCGTTCCACCTGCACTGAAGCCAAAGCCCCTCTCTGGGCCCCTGTTTCTTTTTGCCATAAAAGAAAGTGTTTGCACCTGATGATTTCTGAAATCCTTTTCAGTTCTAAATTTCTTTGGTCAGTCAAAAACTTCTTGTAAATCAAAAGCAGCGGTACCTGTCAACTTGTGGGTCTGAGTTGGGTCCATGTTGTTTTTGGTGTGTGTATGGGTGTTTGGCTGAGTTATATTAAAAACTTTTAATTAGTTTCCAGTGGTTAAAAGTCTTCATATGGCTTTCTTGTTTCTGTCAAATAAAAAAAAGAAACAGAACATGGTGCATAGAGCTTGTTCTCCTTTAGGCAGCCGTCAGCTGGAGCTATTCTCCCGTAGCCGCCACCTGCAGAATCCATAAACTTCACCAGTTCCCAGGTCTCCAAGCTTGTGTCGGTCTTTAATATTATTTCCTAGCTGCTGTATGTACTTTGTCTATAGTCCCTGCCCTAAAGCGGCCCAAGAAAACTTATTAGAAAGGAAAGTGGTAGAATGGAGATTGAGGGGTCAAACAAGGGAAAACCAGGAGTAGATATTTGGGTGGATGAAATACTGAATTGAGTGACAAATTCTAACACGATAATAAGTGGTCAAGTAAAGACAGGAAAAGGGAGGAAAAGAAAACCTACTTTTTACCTTCAACTCTTGTGTCCTGACAATCTGCAAGTGGGAAAAATCCAATGTGAAAACTTAAAGGCACATTGACAATTTAAAAGTAGCTAATCTTTGTCAAGATTTGAGTCTGATGATTGACTAATGTGCATGCCTTATAGTAGGGACAACTCTTTTCATCCTTTTAACTACCCTATAGTTAAAAGTACTGCTGGTGTGAAATAAGTGTTTATTGAAATAAGAGAAACATTAATCTTAAGGTTATTGATTTATATAACTGAGACATGCATATGTTTTAGTATTTCTCAAAGTTGAGGGTTAGAATCTTTTGGGCTATTCTTTGGCAGACTGAGATTTATAGATGTGATTTGAATCTGTTGAGATGATGGTTCATGCACCCAAGGATGTTTACTCAAGGGGTCCCAGGGAAGATATTTGAGTTTAGCTCATTAGCAGGCCATATGGTTTGGTCCTGCCTTTGAAACTGTTGGCTTGGTTTCTGTAGTTTAAAAAGAGGAGGCTAAAGCCGAAAAAGACAAGTATCAAATGATTTTACTCATATGTGGAGTATAAGAACAAAGAAAAAATACTGAAGGAACAAAACAGCAGCAGACTCACATAACCCAAGAACGAACTAATAGTTACCAAAGGGAAAGGGACTGGGGAAAATGGGCGGGAAGGGAGGGATAAGAGGGAAAAAGGGGCATTATGATTAGCAAATGTAATGTTGGGGGGGCACGGGGAGGGCAGTACAGCTCAGAGAAGACAAGTAGTGATTCTATAGCATCTCACTACGCTGATGGACAGTGACTGTAATGGGGTTGGTGGGGGGGACCTGATGAAGGGGTAGTTTAATAACCATAATATTGCACATGTAATTGTAGATTAATGACACCAAAATAAATTATATTAAAAAAAAAGAGGAGGCTAGATTCTCTAAGGTTTTGTGGTAAGTTCTTTGTAAATATTTCTTGAGTAGATCACTGTGGTCCTTCCAATTTTACCTTATCAACACTGTTGTTCAATGCTGCACCTACTACTAAGGAGAACAGTAGAGGAAGTCAGAGCCTTCATGTTAAAAATAAATATCCTTACAGGTTCAAGAAATACAAATAATCTAAATGTGTGAGCTCCGTTCAGAATTTCTTTCTCGACCTTGTTTAAAACAAAGCATCAGCTCTTAAATCTCAGGTTCAAATGTACTGCTTGATTCTTTCAGGAAAGTTGTCTAGTTTATTCTGTAGATCTGTCTTTTCTAATTTTTTGCATAAATATCCATTTTAGCTTTGAGCTAAGGTATACCATTACCCTTGTAGTAAGTTTTGTTGGAAGAATACTGATAACAGCACTAGCCTTTTTAAAATCATACAGCTGGTGTTGGCAAAACTGGACAGCTACATGTAAGAGAATGAAACTAGATTACTGTCTAACCCAATACACAAAAGTAAACTCAAAATGGATCAAAGACCTGAATGTAAGTCATGAAACCATAAAACTCTTAGAAAAAACATAGGCAAAAATCTCTTGGACATAAACATGAGCAGCTTCTTCATGAACATATCTCCCTGGGCAAGGGAAACAAAAGCAAAAATGAACAAGTGGGACTATACCAAACTAAAAAGCTTCTGTACAGCAAAGGGCACCATCAGTAGAACAAAAAGACATCCTACAGTATGGGAGAATATATTCATAAATGACATATCCAATAAGGGGTTGACATCCAAAATATATAAAGAACTTATGCACCTCAACAAACAAAAAGCAAATAATCCAATTATGAAATGGGCAGAGGACATGAATAGACACTTCACCAAAGAAGAAATTCAGGTGGCCAACAGGCACATGAAAAGATGCTCCACATCACTAATCATCAGAGAAATGCAGATTAAAACCACAATGAGATATCACCTCACACCAGTGAGGATGGCTAACATCCAAAACACAAACAACAACAAATGTTGGCGAGAATGTGGAGAAAGGGGAACCCTCCTACACTGCTCGTGGGAATGTAAATTAGTTCAACCATTGTGGAAAGCAGTATGGAGGTTCCTCAAAAAACTCAAAATAGAAATACCATTTGACCCAGGAATCCCACTCCTAGGAATTTACCCTAAGAATGGAGCAGCCCAGTTTGAAAAAGACAGATGCACCCCTATGTTTATTGCAGCACTATTTACAATAGCCAAGAAATGGAAGCAACCTAAGTGTCCATCAGTAGATGAATGGATAAAGAAGAGGTGGTACATATACACAATGGAATATTATTCAGCCACAAGAAGAAAACAAATCCTACCATTTGCAACAACATTGATGGAGCTGGAGGGTATTATGCTCAGTGAAATAAGACAGGCAGAGAAATACAAGTATCAAATGATTTCACTCCTCTGTGGAGTATAAGAACAAAGCAAAAACTGAAGGCACAAAACAGCAGCAGACTCACAGAACCCAAGAATGGACTAACAGTTACCAAAAGGAAAGGGACTGGGGAGGATGGGCGGGAAGGGAGGGACAAGGGGGGAAAAAGGGGCATTACGATTAGCACACATAATGTAGCAGCGGGGGAGGGGGGAGACACGGGAAAGGCAGTATTTACAGAGAAGACAAGTAGTGATTCTATAGCATTTTACTATGCTGATGGGCAGTGACTGTAATGGGGTATGTGGGGGGGACTTATTAATAGGGGGTCTAGTAACCATAATGTTGTTCAAGTGATTGTACATTAATGATACCAAAAAAAAGAAGGCAAGTAATACCAAGTGTTGGTGAGGATGTGGAGAAAAGGGTTCCCTTCAGGTGCACATGTTAGAATGTAAATTGGTTCTGCTACTATCTGCTATTATCTAAAACAGTATGTAAATTGGTTCTGGTACTATCTAAAAGTTGCATGAAAAAAAATCATAGACTGTTGAGAGTAGGAAGAGAAATTCATCCACAGTTTATAGAAAACGAATTGAGACTCCATAAAGTTCTTTTTGATGTATCTTTTCTGACATTCTATAGTTCAGTTAGTGACATTAAGCTCTTGCTGTGTGTGAGAAGGTGTAAGATGTTTAAGGACTTCCTAGCCTTAACTGTTGACAGCCTGGGGAGTGGGGAAAGGACAGGAACAAAGAGTGGCAGTGTGCAGTAGGTGAATGGGTGGCCATTAAATCAACAAAATTAAGACAAAAAGTAAAGATGTTGCAATTCAGAAAGAGTAGCCAGCGTAAGAAGTAAAATGATAATTACTCAGAAGGCAGGTAATTAGCATTGTTCGACCCCCTTATTATCTTAAATTCCAATTGACAACCTTGGCTAAGCTTGCCAACCCTTTTATGTAGAGTAGTTGGTCTATTATTATTATTTTCTAAACATTATGTTCATAAGCTTTCCACATTATATATCTAGTAATGTCATCTTCTTTGTGAAATTATTATCAAAATGAGTCACTATGTTTCTAGATAGTTTTAAACAAAGAGAAGAAAATGTCCTCTATTCCTAATGACTGAGTAGAAAGGAAATTCACGGTACAAAGACCTTTCATTCCTTTTAACAAAGGGTCTTCCTTGCTGGGAGATCAGACAGCCCTTCAATGAGCCACGGATGCAAGATTGGCTTCTGGATTCTTGAGCCTTGACCAAACTAAAAGGAGATCCACTGACAGGCCAGGGCCAAAGGAGGGTAGAAGAGAAAGCAAGTATAGGTGGCTTTACTTTTCTTTAAAACACTCACATTGCAAAACCAGTGTCCAGGTATTTTCTTATAAATGGAGAGACCATTTCTCATAGGATTCTCAAGATATCGATATAATTTGTTTCCTTTGGGAAGAGGAGCTTACACTGGTGGAATGGGGGAGATACTTTTGTATGTTTTGAATCTTAAAACATTTGGATGTAGTAATTAAGAAAATAATTTAAGTGGTATTTTCTAATTGTAGAAAATAAAAACAAAAAATAGATAAAAAGAAGAAAATAAAAATTCCTGATTTTATAACCTGAACATGGTTTTTATTGACATTTTGATGCATGTGTTTGTTTCTTTCCCCCATGTAGATGATTTTTAAAATGAAAGGCAGGTATACATAATGTGTGGAGTTTTAGTTACACTAAATGGGTGAGAAAAATCAACACATTTCATTCTCATTCTCTAGGAAGACAGGCTGTATTTTGTAGGCAAATCTCATCTCCTTTCCTCATTTTCTTACCCTTTTAGGATAAAGTTACAGAGGGCAAATTCTAGTCAGTCTATCAAATGCAGGTGGTAAGTAGTGTATCTGTAATCGAGGAGACCACTCTCTCTGCAATTAGAGGTGAGAATATTTTAGATCTGAAGGAAATCTTGAAGAAGAATTTCAAATCCCTCATTTTAAAAGTGGTGAACTGGGTTCTGAACGGTTCTGAAAGGTATGGCCAAACAACTGGTTGATGACAGATGTGGCCTGGACCTCAGTTGAGGGTACCTTTCACCACATTGTGTCACCATCGTATTCTCCTAAAAATCTTAAATTCCAGTGTGTGGACAGACCCTGCACGAGAGGAAAGCATTGAATTAACTTCCCTCTGCATTGAGGAAGTTTAGTTTTGATTGATTGACTGATTTAAAGAAAAGGCTAAAACGACTAATGGCAGTAGGACCAGAGAACAAACCAGCAAATACAAAACTACTCCACTGAGTTGATTAAAACTTTTTAAGCTCTCCATAGAATCAATGATAAATAATAGTAATTGTATTGTTGTTTTAAGTGTTGTGTACTTGTTAATGCTTATCAAATTTAAAAAAATATTTTTCTTACTCTGAAAGTTTTCAAGCATATACAGAAGTATAAAAGATAGTTTAATAATCCTCTGTATAACCATCACCCTCATTCAGCAGTTATCAACATTTGACACTTGCTTCATCTATCCCTATTTTTTTCTTTTTTTCCATCCATTACTTCTGTGGCTTTAAATGTTTGGTATGCGCAAGGTACCACGTTTTGGGGTAGTGTGTCCGATTATTACCTGTCATAATCCTTCACAAGGTACATTGTGTTAGTTGTATGATTTTGATTTAGAAGTTATAACATTAAGTTAGAAAAATAGGATTTTTTCCACATATAGTCTATTTGGGATTTGAAATATAATCCTAAATCTATTTTGTTCTCTGATCAGTTTGAAATGTCATATCTTCCTAATTAGTTTTTCTACTTAATAATTATCAGGAAACAATACTATAGATCAGATCTACTAACCGTCAGAACTGTCTTTACAAGATAGCCAGTCTTTCTAATTACCAAACTTGAATAGCTATTTTCTTTACCTTCCCAGGAAGTGTTATCAGACAATGAGACTAAAGGCTGAAGTTCCATGACAATAAGAGAATTCCCTCCTGTCAGTTCCTTGGTGGTAAATTCCATCTCAATACTTTAGAAAAGTGGGGGGTGAGTATATTAGCATGTGAAAGAAAACCCATTTTCTCTCCTAATCCCCATTTTCTCTGGTTTTGATTAGTTTTGGTAGTATCACTCCAACATTTTCCCATCAGCCAGATGCGGAACCTTATTTGATTAATAATGATTATTGTAGTGCCATACATTGTAGAGGACTTTATGCTTTTCAAAGTGCTTCTATGCACACGATGTATTTTGTTCCTCTCTGCCCTTCATCTTCTATGTATCCAAATGGTTGTGAAGCTCCTACTGATTTCTCGACTATAATGTCTTAGATTCAGCCCCTCCAAAAAAATCACAGCATGGAGGGGCTAGAACGATCCTTAGAGACCATTTAATATGAACTCATTTTTAAAATGAAGATACTAGAATATGATGAAGTTTAAGTAATTTTGGCAAGACTGTAACCCAGCATCCCGCCCGCCCCCCCATCGGTCTGTCTGTTGGGCACTGCCTTCTGGGCCATAAATTAAGATATGACTGCTTAGTTCTCCACCCCGACTCCAAACCCATTCCAGTTCATTCTGTGTAGAGCTGGGAAGAAAATATTTTTCATATTCCATTTTTGTAAAGCTGACTCTGTCCTCTAGACTTAATGGGGCTTCTTATCTCATACCTTAAATCAAAAGTACTTTACTTGGGTTTAGTATGTGTACCTTTTTTATAAACCATTCCTTTTCCTGAACACATAATGTGTTTTCCTTATAGTAAATTCACTACATTTGAATGTGTATTGCTTTTGTAATGTTCTAAAGTTTTGGGTGTACCTGTCTTATTTATCCAATATGCTTAAAATTACTTGTGTTAGAAACTGTACCATTTATTTCTGTTGTATGCTTCACCACAGTGGCTAGTACAGTGTTCCGAGCTTGTAAACAATTAATAAAAATTAAGTTCTCTTCCAAGGTGAGTGCAAAGACAGTGCTTGGAAGTATTTCTTTCTATATTCTTACTTAATACTTACTGGTCTTTCTCTACTACTTCCATCACTATACACCTTTTTTTTGCATGTAATTTTATTTTTTCTCATGCCACTTCATTACCTAGTGTAGGGGAGCAAAAAATATCTTCTAGCCTTTTATTTTTGGACTGGGACCCCTGTAACAAAAGATAGATTAACAAGAAAAAAGCATACAAGTTCATTTAATGTAAGTTTAATTTAATTTGAGAGCTTTCATAAGGAAATGAAGACCCAATGGAATGGTTAACCCTGAGTGTTTTTATGCTAGGTTTGATGGGGAATGGAAGTGTTGGAAATCTATGATGGGACAGAGGGTATGAACTAAGTGCAGTATATATTGGGGGAAACTTAGCAAGGCTTGTTCATTCAGATTCCTCGGTGCCTCTTTCTCTCTTGAGATGGAGATGCTTCTTTCCCGTGGGTATAGAAAGGGCACCTCTCACCTGAGAGACTTGTGACCTGTAACAGCAGAAGGTCAGAAAGCCTTTCCTGCACATGACTTTTCTTAAATTTCTTCAGCTTAAAATATTCATTATGCCAAGTTACCATATTTTGTAATAGCATGTCCTAAACCCCATGTTATAACTTCCTTGAGGGGAAAAAAATGAGCCTCCACTGCATAGCACATAGTAGATTCTCAAAAAATTTTCCTTCACTTAGTTGCACTGGATATATCAAGTGTTGTAGGAGTAAGGAGGAGCCGGATCTGGTGCTAGAGAAAGCTGGATGAACGTTTGAGCGGATTCCTTGAAGCCACTGGGCTAAGGGGAAGGACATTTCAGGTCAAAGGAATTAGGGAGAGTTCCAATATCTTAGGAGTGACTTTATCAGAGTTGTCCCCGGTGATCAGTGCATTGCAAGATTGAAAACATAGACCTCTAAGGGCTAGTCTGTTTCTTTGGAATTCAGTGTATTACTC
Organism: Smutsia gigantea; assembly: GCA_032199065.1. Taxonomy (NCBI): domain Eukaryota; kingdom Metazoa; phylum Chordata; class Mammalia; order Pholidota; family Manidae; genus Smutsia; species Smutsia gigantea. The sequence goes on from JAVSCE010020578.1 coordinate 43,107, forward strand.
AAGTAAAGAATGTGTTCCTAATTGTTGATTAAAAACATTGAAACATAGAAGGATGCAAGGAAATGTGTTAGTGAAGGGAAAATTACTGAGCTCAAATCTGTACTTGATAAAATGATGTAATTTATTTGGTTAAGCAGAGTAACTTATAATTGAAAGTTGCAGCAATGCTTGATGATATTCTGGTAATTATTTTTGTAAGAGTTTCAAATATTTAGTGGCAATGCTTAAAAATCAATTTAAACATATTTAGTGGAAAAGAGTAAAACTAAGTTAGGAGTTAGATTTTCTAAATATTTTGATTCTGTAACTTGTGCTCCTTTGTTTTTAATACTTCAAAATTAAATTTTGTAGTAACTTGACTTAAAAAAAAATATGTATATATATATATTTAAGCTTCTGGCCTTTATGTGCCCTCTAGTGGCAGATATGAACTGTTAAATCCTTTAGTGTTTTGAAACTGTTCAGTTCTACTTGATGTAGGTAATTCTATGCTTATTCAACATTTCATTAGAACAGTAAGCTTTCAGTTAATGGAAAGGAAGTACTAATTTGGGCCAGTATGAAGTAGCATCTCCTAGAAACATTGTTGGAAGAATTAATGAGTATTCAATTCATTTAGGAAAAAAAAGAATCAGTGGGATACAATTCTCAAAAGTATTAAGACACCACTTGGAGCTGAATGCCATGGAAATTTTATCGAGGAAAGCAAGTGTATCAAATCAAGAGGATACCAAGACCATACAAAGTCAAGTGATAATTTACATAGTTTCTTTAATCTACAGATTTTTTTGAAATTAGGGAATATTGCCCCCAGGAAGGGGTTGTCTACTGCATTCAAAAGATAAGTTAAGTGTAATGGAATTTCCCCTGGTCCCAGAAATCAGATTATAGAGTTACAATGTATGAGATAACTGGTCAGGTTTCTTTCGGAAAACTAAGCAGAATCATGCAATTGAAAACTTCCAAGACTTTGGTTCTAGTTCAAGATCATTCTTTGGCCAGCATTCCCCAATGGCAGGGGGTTACCAAGATGAAGTGCCATTGTTTGCCATCTACCTAGTGGTGGGCTCAAGATCTGGAGTCTGAATACTGAGTCTGGTCACTTGATCCAACTCTGGCTGTTGCCATTTATCCTTGCTGGACTTCAGTTTTCTCATCTGTAAAGTGGGTATAGTGTCTTAAATGAAATGTGTAAAGAATTTGCTAATTTTAAACATAGGTTATTATTATTCCTAGGAATAGTTACTGTGATTATTAATGCCTTTTATTTCTTTGTGTTTTCTGATTGCCATGGCTAGGATCTTCAGAATTATGTTGAATAAAAGTGGGGACAGCGGGCATCTTTGTCCGGTTCCCAATCTTAGAGGAAAAGCTTTCAGCTTTCCACTGTTAAGTATGATGCTGAGACAGGGACCATGGGTGTAGTCAGAGTAGGGTGAGGGCCTCCGGAAAAAGCAGGGTGGGATATTTACAGTCAGAGCAATATAACAATGGGCAAAGAAGTCCCTTTTGAAACTCTGTGTTAAGCATTATGCAAAGTCAAGGTCACACTAATCGTCTAGGATCAAGATATCAGACTAAGAATATAGGCATCTTCAGTGAGGTCAGTTACAGGTCAAAAGGCCAGGAGCAACTTGGCCTACAATGCTTAAGTGTTTCACAAATAGGGAAGGGTATCTCAGCATAACCGGTGACTTTACTATAAACAGCCCTGCCTACCTTGAAGGCAGGGCAGGTGGTACAAGTCCACACCCCTAAGCCTTTTTTCATGTTCTTGGAAAAATCCTCATTTGCCTATAAAATCCCCTAGAAAACGCACCACCCCAGACTCTCTTGTCCCCTCCTGGCGTGAGCTGGGAGCTCGGTCCTATCACTTTATTTATAAATAAAAGCCTGTATCTTGCTCTCCTACCTTGACTGTTTGCTAAACTCATTCTTTGTCTTCGTGAACAAGAACCCCGGCATCAATGTTGGCTTTGGTTTTGTCATATATGGCCTTTATTATGTTGAGGTACTTGCCCTCTATACCCATTTTGTTGAGAGTTTTTATCATGAATGGGTGTTGGATTTTGTCAAATGCTTTTTAAGCATCTATGGAGATGATCATGTGATTTTTGTCCTTTTTATTGATGTCTTGCAAATGAGTTTCAGCTCCAGGCAAGTTCGCTATAGATTCACTGTGACCAAAGAAATTTACAGCAAAGGGTTCTTGGGGTGAAAAAGTTATGCCCAACTTTATTTCCAGGTGGCAGGTCAGTCACTAAAATCCCGTTCACTCAGAGCAAGTTTGTGTTATCACTGCTGCAGCAAGCCGGTCTCTACCTCTGGGCCTCTCTGCACAGCTGTCCCGCACAGCCGTCCTCCGGGCCTCTGTCTTTGGCGCTGCCACCACTCCAGCCTTGGCTCCGCTCTCTACAGCCTTGCAGCCCCACCACCCAATCTGGCAGAGCACTGGGCGGAACTCCTTATATTAACACAATAATGGCTTATTGCCTAAAGGTATGGGAGCCGTAGCATAGCAACAGGCGAGTTACATTTAAGTTCAGTGAGGATCCTGGCCATAGGAACCCCACTTTATCCACAATTGATACAGTGTATGATGTTGATGGATTTTTGAATGTTGTACCATCCTTGCATCCCTTGGATGAATCCCACTTAATCATGATATATGATCCTCTTGATGTATTTTGAATTCGGTTTGCTAATATTTTTTTGAGTATTTTTGCATCTGTGTTCATCCGGGATATTGGTCTGTAGTTTTCTTTTCTTCTGGTGTCTTTGCCTGGTTTTGGTATTAGAGTGATGCTGGCTTCATAGAATGAGTTTGGAAAAATAAGAGATTTCTTATAAAATACTGAAATAGTAAACACTCAACATTTTCCTTGAAAAATCCCAGTAGGCAGACAGGCATTTGCAAAAAGGAGAAGAGGCATAATATCAATAACATAAAGACAGACAGTAATTCAAAGGAGAGATGACTGGATCAGAATCAGTGGTATTTTATTCAGGCTTTTGGCAGCTACTAAGAAATTTCAGACTTTGCCAATATCTGAGTTCAGAACTGTAATGCACAAAGGAGGCTAGGCCTGAAAGGTAAATAAAGGCACGTAGAATCAATTTCCCAAAGGAAAAGGAGTAGATATTTCTCTCTGAATCTATGAATTGTATGTTTTTCAACTTTCTTCTTTCACTGTAACTGTTGGGCTTACATTTGAGTCTGTGGGGGGACTCTTGAACAAATTGTCCTTAAAACTTTTCAAAACACATTTTATGTCAATACCATATTACTTAGGATTCAGCCATTAAGATCCAGGCCCAATGAAAAGCCTCTGCTTTTCCCTACTTGAGCTTTCCTGTGGGAGCTAACACTGTCGGTACCTCAGATCCTAAGGAAGCTTCTGGAATGGAGGGTTCACTAACCTAGGGGTTCTTTCTTCACACTGAGTAGCTCTACCATCTGGCAAACAGGAAATTCTCCCTCAAAGAAATCATCCCCTGGAGTACGCAGACTTGTCTTCCCTGGAGGTATTTCCCTGTATCTTCCTTGACTCCACTCTTCAGGTGCTCTAACTCAGAAGTCCAATGCTCTATTAATGGAGAATGCATACACAGCTGCTGAAGCTAATGCCAGGAGTTTCAGGGAGTCTTGACTATTAAGTAAGCCACAGGAAACTTGCTTGTATCACATTATTAAAATAACTTGTTCCGTTAACTTAAAGCAGTGACACTTGCCAGCATTTCTGGGGGCAAAGCTTCTCAGCATACCTTGTCTTTTCTTTCACTGGAAGTTACCTTGTTTTGCACTTCCTGTGCCCCCTAGTATTTTCCAGCCTCTTTTTCATTAGGAATGTTGGCTTCCTATTTGGGCCCAGGGTTCCTGTTTCAGTTTTAAACTGATACTCGTGAAGAAGGAACATCTCTTGGATTCCTGGATTGACTTTGCTCTCCAAGGCTTCCTTTGTCACCGATGTGCAGCCTCCCTCTAGGGTCTACCAAACCCTCCCCACCTAATCCTCATTTAAATGCCTTAATTTTTTTTATTGATGTATAGTTGATGTGCAGTAATATACTGGTTTCGTGTATACAACACGGTGATTCAAGTTACCCACATTATTAAATCTCCACCCCCACTACTGCAGGTACTATCTCAACATAGAAGGATGTTACAGAGCTGTTGGCAGTATTTTCCATGCTCTCATACACATACTTTTATAGTGAGTTGGTTAGTCCAACTCGATCAGCTGTTTCTGGGTTCCTTTCTTAGACTATTTACCAACTGTATATGAACAACAGATGTATCATCTTACACTCACATCATCTCTTTTGATCTTACAGTAACTTTTTGGGCTAGATTATGCTGATTCCATTTTACTGTTGTGTTTTAGAAACATTTAATGATTTTCTAGTGTAGTGATGAAAAATTCTCTTTCCTACTACTCTTCTAGGTTCTCTGTCTGGGGCCCTGTAAATTGGACTGACAAGGACAGATTAAAAAGAGAAAAGTATACGAATTTATTTAATATGTATTTTATGTGACAGGGGAGCCTTCATAAGGAAATGAGACCTGAAGATACTGTTAATCCTGAGTGTTTTTGTATTAGGTTTGATGCTGAGGTGATGCAGATGGAAAGTTGTGGAAAAACGTGATAGTACCAAAGGTTCTAAGTCAAGGGGAGTAATCTAGGGGAAATTGAGCATGGCTTCGCTGTGCCCCTCTGTTTAACTCCGGGGAGGGGAATCCTGGGGCAAAACACCTAGCTGAAACCGAAATCAGTCAAAGGGAGAAATACATTTTAATATCTGTTTGTTGCTTACAAGCAGTAGTCCGGTGTCTCTCTCTCCTGCTGCTGCAGAAGCAAGCGAATCCCCCCCCACCCCAACCTCTCAGGTCCAGAGAAGCTCTCGCTTGCCCGTGTAATTGCCCATTGATATGAAGATGGACTACTTCTTTCCACCCCTTAGAAATGCATGTTGATATGAGATGCACCAAAACCAGGTGAGAGATTCTGGAAATATTGCAATTTTACCCACATTCAGTCTTCTGAGATAAGGATGCTCCTGGTCTGCATACTGGGAGGGCACTCTCACCTGAGGGTCTTGGGACCTGTTTCAGTGGAGATGGGGGAGTCAGAGACTCCTTCCTGCACCTGCCACTTCTTAAGTTCCTTCATCTTAAAGTATTCAATATACTAGGGTTCACTATGTGAAAAATTTGAACCCCATCACTAGAAAATGGTAGAGCTGAAAAAAGACTCCAACATCTCCATTATCTTGGTCTAATATTCTTTCCTCTGAATTAGTTTCTTTTTTATCCTGTTGACCTCTTACCTCTTCTTTTTCCAAAAGCCTATCTGCCTACTGAGATTTTCAAGGAAAAATATTGAATATTTACTGTAGAGGCCAAGGGTAGGCTGCCCCAAGATATGCCATTGTGACACGCGGATTATTTCAGAGTTGAGAATAATCACGGTGCAAAAGACTCAGAAAGGAACTTTAACCACCCCCACCCCCACAACTGCATAAAAAAAATTTAGATGGTGGAGCTACTCCAGGAGGAGAGCTGTCACCATAGCAGCTGTATTATAATGTAAACTAGGTGTGGTAGACAGAGAGGGAGGAGGCTGAGTCTGTTAAAATTCCTCTCTGTACCCCCTCATTGTTTCTGTATGGCCCATCATGTATTTTCATTTACCAAACATTTACTCTTTTTTGTGTTCCTGAGAATAACTTTTGTTTTCCTTTGAAGTCTCAGACCCGTCCCCACCTCTCCTTGGTTCAGGGTGTCATATATAACTCATTCTCCCCAACTGTCTTTGGAACAGGTCTATGACTTCTGTGCATGTACATAATTAAACTCTGTTGTTTTTTTTCCCCCCTGTTAACCTGTCTTATGTCAATTTGATTTTTAGACCAGCTAGAAGAACTTCAAGGGGTAGAGGAAATTTCTTCCTCTCCAGCATTACTATTTCAGTATTTCATAAACAATCTCTTAATCCTCACAACTTTATGAGAGGGGTAGTACCATGAACCTCATATTAATTACAAACAAGGAGTTAGATCAACAGAAGTAAAGTAAGGTGTCCGAAGTCACATTCCTAGTATTTGGCAATATGAACATTTTAACTCAAGAAGTAACCACAGTACTACACAGGCTGTCACCCCCTCCCCCTACCGCAAAGCCCTTCCCTGATCCTGTCAGCAGGTCCTTTTCTTTTCCTCACCAGTCAAACCCACTATCTCTCTTCCCTTATCAACTACTTACTCTTCAACTCCCTGCCTTCTGGCTTCATTGTTGACACTCTTTTCTTTTCCTTCTTGCCTGCTTCCTTTTTCTTTCTTTATCAATCACCCATTGTCCACAGTGTTTTTATTTTTTTTACCCTTCTTTTACTCTTGGCATTAAGTCTTTACTCTTTGTTGAAATTCTTTCCGTTGTTTTCTGTGACAAACCATTCTCCTAACTGCATTATCTCTTTTACTGTTACTTCTCTGAATCATTTATTGAGGTGTCCATTTAGTGTGTGTGTGTGTGTGTGTGTGTGTGTGTGTGTGTGTGTGTGTAAGAGAAGCTGAGAGGTACTGTAATAGTCATTGGAGATTGAAAAATGAGTTCTGTGGTGCTTTTATGTTTTAATAAAAACCTGAGTGCTTATTATGTAGATGTCTACTCTGAAAATTCATCAGACCTTACATTAGGATTTGTGCACTTTATATTAGTACTCAATAAAATATTTAAAAATGAGTAAGTGTAATGAATTTTAGGGACTAGTGTGGGAAAGACAAAAAACTGATTACAATACAGCATGATCGCAATGCCATGTATGCTTAGGGTCCTATGAAATTATGAACTGAGCGGTGAGACGGAGGAAGAGGTGACCGAGTTTCAAGTTGAAAAATGTTTAAGAAGATCAAAGAGTTTGAAGATTTAATTAAGTGACTGGGTGTAAGAACCTTTTAGGCAGAGTTTACAGCAACTAAAATACACATTTAAAGCATAAAGAGACGTTGTTAAGTTTGAAAGACTGCGTAGTCAGACATCCATTTATCCATCCCTCCAATAGTTTTTGAGTGCCTGTGTTTGGGTACTACGCGAGGAATGACGTACTGTCTTTACCCTCAGTGAGTCTGCTCCTTAGTGGAGTATCTGAGAAGTATCATCAAGCAGTTTCTACTAACAGCAGGAAGTATAGGCTGTGATGAGTACTACTATCAAGGAAGAACATGGTAATATTGAAGTTGAGAACAAAAATAAATTAATAGATATTAGCCTTGAAGCTGAGGCTAAACCCTAATGGTTGTATTACTTATTTAGGACTTTATCTCAAAGGCAATTGAAGCCACTGATAGTTTTATATGGCCTGTGAAAAGATCAGATTTATAGTTTAGAGGAAGGTTCTCTATGGCTGTAGGGGCAAGATTGGCAGCTAAGATCCCCATTAAAAGGGTGTTGAGACAGTAGAGATAAGACATTAGAGGCCTGGATTGTCTAGCTGCCTTTGTGAAAGTGAGATAGGATGGATTCAGTAGACTGACGTCCCAGAACCTGTTATTGATTGGATGCCAGCCAGTGAGAGGGGAGTCAAGGAACTCTCCCGTGTTCTGGTCGTGGTCATTAAACATAGACCAGACACTAAAGGTGAGAATGTGAGAGCGGATCTTGTAGGATAAGTGTAGTTTTGACCTTGTTGAAAGTTCAATATGGCAAATGGCTACCACATGTTTTAAGAGATGAGTGAGAAAGGTGAAGAGCAGATTTAGCAGGACATTCCATGTCTGTGTACCAGGAATCTATACTTAAAAACCATAAGGAGCTCTAAGGGCTTCTGGCATTCTAATATTTGTGCTTTTATGCTCAGCATTTTCACATTTACTGAGCTCACTTACTGCCAATATTTAAATCACCATTTTCATGTGGAGTATTCCCAAATCTACATTTCTAGGTACAGTTCTTCAGAGATCCATATATATCATTTCTGTTGGCCTCGCTTGATGATTGGTGCCACCTGGCTGTCCTCTATCTCTCCTTAGACATCTCACACTTAAAATCTAACATGGGGATTTAATAAAATTTGTTATTCAAGTTAAAAAAATAAAATAAAATCTAACATGGCTCCCACATTTCTCCTTCTGGGTCTCCTGAGCATTTTTCTTCTGCATCCTCCCATTATACAGCCACGTCTTTGACTTGATTTACCCTCTACATCCAGTCAGTTAGCTCCTGGTCCCACTGATCTCTTTTCTACTGTATCACTCTCATCTGTTTCTCCTTATATTGCAGTTGCTTCTGTGTTTCTTTATATTTCTCATTGATTTTTCCTTGTATCTTCTCACTGGTTTCCTTGACCCCACTATGAATCCCCTCTATTTCAACAGTCCTGACTTGTGGGACTGGCGCAAGCGGTCATCATGAATAAAGATCACGCGTGGAACTTTCTCTGGTTTTATTTCTTGCTCTACATCGTTTCTATATTTGTAGAAAGGATGTATATATATTATCTCTTCAAAATCCAATATTCTAGTTTTTTAAATTGACATTTTGTTATGAAAAATTTTCTTAGCACCGAAGTAGGGAGAATAGACTAGTGAAAATTCATAAATCTGGCAGTATTTAAACAAAATTAAAAAGCAATTAAAGAGAGTATTCATTAAAATAAATTGAATTTGTAACCCAGATCCTAGCTTTAACAGTTATTAAGATTCTGCCATATTTACTTCATCTTGTTGTGGCTGAAATATTTTAGAGTGCTTATGACCATGATGACTGTTCACCCTGAACACTGAATGATATATCTGAAACATGAAGATTTTTCTACACAACTACTTCAGACAAAATTGACAATTCCTTAATATCATCTTAGAATTTAGTCTGTGTTCAGATTTTCTCAGATGTCTCCCAAGTGTCTTTTATGTCTTATTTGTTCAAATCAAGATCCAAGTGAGGTCCACATATTTTATTTCATTTGGTTGTTTTGTTTCCTAGGTCTTCTCTAATCTAGAACAGTCCTCACTATACCCACCCTTAGCCTTTTTCTGACCTTGCCTTGTTGAGAGGAAAGACCAACTGCCTACGGATTGTCCCCTTTTTAAATTTGTCATATTGAAGTGCTGTTTTATTATTAGCTTATTTTATTTTGCTCCAGGATACTGGGGACCTCGGTCATTTTTTGTCTTAGTCCTTGTGATGCCGGGGTTCTTGTTCACGGAGTCGAAGAATGAACTTCGTGAACAGACAAGGCTGGAGATTTACAGAGTTTTTATTCAGATACAGAGAGAGCAGCTTTATTCAGGATAAGAGAAAGTATGAAACTCCCCACAGGTGCAGGGAGGGGCAAGGCTGCGGCTTGGGGTCTCGGTGTCTAGGGTTTCACGCTTGCTGCAGTGGGAGTTTGCTATAGATTCAGCCAGAATGCTAGTTATATTTTACCCTATCTCTGTGAAGGTTTCCCGGATACCCTATTGTAAGCTAATGGGCCTACACGGGACTTTGAGCAATGAGCTGTTCTATATCACTGGGTCCTGATGGGGAATAAATTGTTACATTGTTTCAGTTTCAAGCATCCTGTTTTGTAAGACTTTGTCCTTTTCCAGGGCCCTAACTGGGCAGGAGTTATGCCCTGCTGCTTTCCTATCTCACTTAGGCATTTACTATTTTGTAACATTTCTTTCTACACATTGAAACCCTTATTATCTTCTAATCCTAGATACCACTCTGTTCTGCCTTCTGGAACAACTTTTCCTCTCCTATCATTATTATTATTATTTTGCTCATTGGGACTCCGGACATATCTTTTATACCACATATGCCTGATAGTTGTAAAATCCTTAATTCTATGATTTTACTGTCTGGGTCTTTTCTCCAATCCAGTGTTTCTGAATCAGGAGTCGTACTGCCCCCTAGAGGAACTTCTGGGAATGTGTGATATTTTCAAATACGGTGACTGGTATATATATTGGCCAGAGGCCAGGAACGCAAATGTTCTTCCCTTCTTGGTATAGTCCTGAGCAATTAAGAATTATCTTCTCTAAAATGATGATAGTGCCTGTGTTGAAAAACACTTCGTGGCGTATCTTAGTTGATTTGCTCTTGGGTTGACTGACAAGATGTGATACATTAGCACATAGCAGGTACTCAATAAATATTTATTGAATGTGTGAGTGAATTAAAAAATATGACCTTTTAATGCCAGTGCAAAATACCCAATATTCATGCAGTCAGCATAATCTGTGCCAGGCACAGTTTAAAAAAATTATGCAAAGTAATTGTACTGTAATTATACAGTATCAGACATTAAGTATTATTTGCATATTTTGAATATCTGATTGTATAAAGCATCATCTCTTTCTTACCGAAGGAGAAACTAAAGGAATATTCTGAATAGACTGAATTCTTTACATGTTACAAGTATTTCTTAAAGTCTACTTGTGATATCAAATTTCTAATTTAATAATTGAAAAGCAATTCAAGGTAGTATAAGATACTAAATTTAATCTGATTTTTAAAATACATGGTCTAGATCATTACGTTATTCCTAGCTTTCACCTCAGGAAGAGGATGGTCAGTAGACAAATATTATTTATAGACTAAATTTTCTTTCTGGATAAAAGTCATGAATATGTGGATGTTATTGTTAAAAGTTAAATGTGTCATTTTTAGTATTTTTGGCTGTTGTTACCTTAAGAGGTATTAACATTGTTTTTTAACTTTAAAAAGACTTAATTACTCAAAAGGCTGGGACTTCTGACCCAGACAATCAAATACTTCTATTAGAGCAGTGCCTTTCTCTATCTCCCTAGGTCCCCACCAAGGTCTGAAATACCTCCCCTGGCCTTTTAGCTGAAAACAATCAGAGGAAGAAAGGGGTAGGGCCGGAAAGACAGGTGGAGAAAACAAAGGAGAAGGGAGACTGGGAACCCTAAAGGGAGAGGAGGCAGCCCGAACCATGTTGATGAATATTCAAGAGTTGTTGAATGACAGTGGTTGAAGGGGAGTGGGGTCACATGGGTGTAAGTAGTGTTTTGTATTGTCCTTTATATCTACACTGACATTACTCCAAAATCAACAAATACATTTTTTAGTTTTCATCCTAATTGAAATCAGAAGCGTTTGGTGCTATTGTTCTTACTTTCCTTCTTGAAATTCTCTTTATTTTCTGCAGTCTTATTTTCTTTGGCAGGAGAGAATACATGTTTTTCTCACTACTCTTTAAGTGGTGTTCCCTGGAATTTATTATTTTGCTCTGTTTTTTTAAATATATCATTCTTTGTGCCTTCTGAGATCAGTTTATGCTGATGGTGCAGATTAATGTCACCAGCTCAAAATTTGATTTGGGTTCTGTACTCACGTTTCTGACTTTTGGATGTTTCTACCCAGATGTCCTGTAATTATGTCAAAGTCAAGATATCTAGACCTGCACTCTTCTTTCTCTACCCACCTGACCTGCCTCTGTTACAAATATCTGTTAAAATGAGAACAGTTTGGTTTCTTATTATCTCAGTTATCTGTTGCTACCAGAATGCTGCATAACAAATCACCCTGAAATCTCAGTGGCTTGAATTACAGTCATTAGTATGACTCATGTTTCGCTCACTGTAGTGAGGTTAGCCCTTTGACTCCATGGCTCCGGCCTGAGTCTGATGGGCTTTCACTTGTGGAAGGTCAGCTGGCTATAGGCCGGTCTAAGATGACCTTAGCTTCATAACTGGGGCATCATTCATGTGCTTCTTATGTGTACATGTTTCTCATGTCCCTCTAGCAGGCTAGCCTGAGTGTGTTTTTAAGTAAGCTTGGAGGATATGCTCCTGGTGATCACAGAGCAGCAAAAAGGAGTAGAAATCCTCAAAAGGTTTTTCAAGTTGCTTCTTTCTTCAAGCTTGCTATTTATATTGTCTTCTTTATGAAAGCATATGCCATAGCCTAGAGTCAGAGCTGGAGGGAACTACATATACTGTACGGTTAAGGATATAGATATGGGAGGCTATTTGCAACCAATCTTCTGCACTTGTCCAAGTTGACTCTTAGTTATCCTTGTTTTCTCTGTTTCTCTTCCTTCCCATGCAGTTGATCATGTCCTCTTCTTTCTTCCTTTTAAGTGTAGTCAGCTCTTCTTTCTCTTCATCAGTGCCCACTAATCTTACATGATTCAAGATCTAACTATTACTTTCATAGATTACTGTAATAGTCTTTGCACTGGTAGGTGTCTGTCCCTGTCCTGCCACCCCATTTTATCGAGTTCTGCACCAAGTCACAACAAAGCTGATTTGATTTCTCTCTGAGTCCTGCAGATCCCCATTAGCTGGTTTCCTTTCTCTGGCAGTCTTGTCCCATAGCGCCAGAGATGTGTTAGTTCTCGTGGGCCTGCACCTTAGTCAGGAGCTCCAGGGAGCGTGGACACTCATTCTGGGGGAGCCTGCTACAGATTCTGCGCTGCTTGTTCACCCAGCCCTGGATAGCGTATCAGAAAGCATCCCAAGGACTCATGCTCTGTTTCTCATACCCCTCGTTAGGTGAGAGGGGGCAGGTTTCACTATAGCAGTGCTGCTAAGAGTTCAGTTCCCCCTGGAGCACACGTCAGCAGACACCTGTGCTGATGTGTTGGGAGCAGACTGCGGGGGGCCTAGAGCGCTGCAACCACTGAAGGTCACGAGACTCTTGGTTGGGGTGGCAGTGTCTCTGTGGTATGTCTTCTTGGGCATGCCTCTGCTGATGCCTTACAGAACCTTAAATCTTCATACTTTCTGTGAGAACCGTAACTTGTATCACTGGTTCAGCATTTCTAAGGGAAAATCTCCAGGTGGCCTCTTATGGACAAAAAACCGAGTGGGGTATTGGGGTATTTCCACCTCAGGGATGAAGTGAAGAGGTGTTTCCGGAAGGCCTGTGGGCTCAGGGCCATCATGGAGGGAGTCAAGTGTCTCATCCAGATCCAGCGCCAGTGCTTCCTCTTGCCTATGGCCCTGAAACACAGGAGATGGAGGAGGGTTTGTGAAAGGTTTATACTGGAAGGTTGGGTGCTGACTTGCCGTGCTGATCTAGAGCATTGCCGCCAAGACCCTAAAAGTATCCACAGGTCCTAGCAGCCCCTGTGCTCATTAACCCAGTGAGCTCTGCTGGGTCCATGCATGCCGGCTCTGGCCATTAGGGAGGGATCCCGGACCTTGAATGTCAGAGTCTGAGAAGGGCATGGGATAGAATGATCAGAGAGTGACGCCTGGCCCAGCAGTGAGCGGAGCTGAGTAGCAGGTGTGGGTAGCTTGAGGGAACCCTCACTGGGAGAACGGCACTGAGGGCTCTTTGGGGGTTTGGGCTGAGACAGCCTCACTGGTTTTCTGTCCAGACAAGACAGGTGCCTGTTACTTGATACACTGTAGGTGCAGTATAAATGTTTGATTTCTTTTGTTTCTCCTGGCTTTAATTTCTACTATCAGAGTTATCTTTCTAAAACACAGAGCTAAGTATATCATGTCTTTGTTGTAAGCCACCAGTCACTACCTTTAGCTAACATGAGTAGTTCTCAAACTCACATGCATTAGAATTACCAGGAGGACTTTGTAAGACACAGATCTCTGAGCCCTACCTCCAGAATTTCTGACTCAGTAGCTCTTGGTGAAGCCCAGGAACTGCATTTTCTAATGAATTCCCAGCACTGTGTGGATGCTGACAGTCTGGTAATTGCACTTTGAAAAGTGCTTTAGTCCCAACACACTGTTGGTTACCGTAGGAGAGGGGGCAAGGAATGGGCAAAATAGGTGAAGGGGATAAAGAGGCACAAACGTCAGTCATAGAAATGGAAGTACACCATAGGGAAAATAGCCAGTTATATTGTCATATCTTGGTATAGTGACAGAGGGTAACTATACTTAACTGTTGTGAGCATTTAGTGTATATAATTGTTGAAAATCACTGTTTATCAACCATATTCCAAAAAAAAAAAAAAAGTGCCTTAGTCCCAACTCTGCAGCATGGTTAACAAGGATCTTTATAACTCCACCTTGCATGTGAAGACAGGGGATTCGTCCAAGAAGAAATGACAAAGCAGAGATCATGAATCCAGCCGTCCCCTCGTTGGCCACTTATGCCTGGGTTATCCTTTTGGCTGGCCAACGTTTTATTCTGAAATCCAGCTTAAATGAATATGAAGAACAATTTGAGAGGAAAATAAAGGCACTTAAAGGCAAATGTAACCTCACTAAATAGTGTAACCGAGGGGAAGAAGTGTGTGTTCCAGAGGGAGAGGCCCAAGGCCCTTGCTGTTTAGTCTCTTTGGTGTGATTGTTACTGTAACCCCATACACTTTCAAGTCTTTGTTATCTGTGGGTGAAGTTGCTTTCTTATGTTAAAATCTTAAATTAATGAGCTGCTCCACCCATTTACTTCCAATCAAGGGGTAGGAGGCTATTGCTGGGAGCATGTGTCCTTGGCTGTACCAGAATCACATAGGGAGCTTTGAGGAAAAAACGCAGATTTCCACTGCAGGCTTGGCAACTGAGAACTTCGTTAATGATGCCTTAGAATTTATATTTTAATTTAATTTTTAAACAATGTATTAGGTTTTAAAAAAATGCAAAAAAAAACCCACCGCAAAATCCATATTCCTCTACTTAACCCACATTGACATTAAGGAAAGAATAGAAAATACACACTTATTTGGATAATTTACATGGTATTGAAGGTTGAAAATGAAAAGTAAAAGCTTCCTTCCTCCCGTGTATCCTGGTCCCTTTACTACAAGGTAATTGCTCTTATTGCTTTCCTGTGTTTCTCTCTCTATAATATTTGGGGAATCTACTTTTCCAGGGGGGAAAAATGTACACACTTAATGTAAGAATATTTTTATTACAATGTGAGAAGTCTAAGATATATCTGTAAGTGACCCTTACTACTCCTCTTCCTTTATTTCCTTCTTCAACTTGGCACTCAGCAAAAATCCATCCTCAGCTCTCTTCTTTTGTCATCAGCCAGGTTGACAGCTCCTGTTCTGGAGAAACTAGGAGAGACAACTTGTGCCAAGGTAGTTAGGTTAGGTTGACTTAACCTCTGCATGGTATTTGATGCAACGTGTGTTTCTACTCAGTAATTTTTTTTTAATTAAAATATCATTGATATACAATCTTATGTTGGTTTCAAATACCTAACACAGTGGTTCAACAGTTTATTAAATCTTCACCCCCTCTAGTGCGGTTACTATTAACATACTAAGATGTTACAGAATCATTGACTATATTCTCCACCCTGTGCTACTGTCCCTGTGACCAACTTATATAGTGATTGTGAATTATTGGGACCCTTTATCCCCTTCACCTTCTCTCTTGGTAACCACTAGACACTTCCCAGTGTCTGTGAGTCTACTGCTATTTTGTTCCTTCTGTTTTGCTCTGTTTTATACTCCACAAGTAAGTGAAATCATATGGTATTTTTCTTTCTCTACCTTGCTTATTTCACTGAGCATAATACCCTCTAGATCCATCCATGTTATTGTAAACAGGAGGATTTCTTTGCTTTTTATGGTGAATAATATTTCATAGTATATATGTACCACATCTTCTTTATCCATCCATATGTTGATGGGCACTTAGGTTGCTTCCATATAGTGCAGCAATAACCATAGCAGGGCATATGTCTTTTCGAGTTGGGGATTTTGTTTTCTTTGGGGAAATACCTAGGAGTGGAATTCCTGGGTCATATGATATTTCTATTTTTAGTTTTTTGAGGAACCTCCATGCTGCTTTCCACAATGGTTGAACTAATTTACATTCCCACCGGCAGCGTAGGAGCGCTCCCCTTTCTCCACATCTTCACCAGCATTTGTCTTTTGGATGGTGGCCTTCCTAACTTGTGAGAGAGGGGGATATCTCATTGTGTTTTTAATTTGCATTTCCCTGATGATTAGTGATATGGAGCATCTTTTCATGTGCCTGTTGGCTATCTATATTTCTTTTTCAGAGAAATGTCTATTCAGGCACATTTTTTAATCAGGTAATTTGTTTTTTAGATGTTAAGGCAAATGAATTCTTCATATATTTTAGCTGTTAAGCCTTTATCAGAAAAGTTGTTTATGAATATACTCTCCCATACTGTGGGGTGCCTTTTTTTTCCTGCTGATGGTGTCTTTTGCTGTACAGAAGCTTTTTAGTTTGATTCTACTCAGTATTTATGGAGTGTGTGTTAGTCCAGTTTGGGTGGCTATAACAAAATACCGCAGAATAGGTAGCTTAAAACCAACAATTTATTTCTCACGGTTCTGGAGGCTGAAAGTCCATGATCAGGATGCTGGCAAGGTTGGGTGAGGGCCCTCTTTCAGTCACCATCTTCTCACTGCATCTGCACCTGGCTGAAGGGGATAGGGAGCTCTGTGAGGTTATCTGATAAGAGCACTAATCCATTCATAAAGGCTCCACCCTAATGATCTAATCACTTCTAAAAGACCCCACCTTCTAACACTGTAACACTGAGCATTAGGATTTCTATATATGAATTTTTGGAGGGCACAAATATTCAAACCATAGCAAAATGCTTTCAAAGTGTGCAAAGTGGTATAAGAGATAAAAATGAATTAAGGCCTCCATAGTACCCTAAATGAAGGAGCTCCCATCCTTGTGGCGTCAGACAAGTAAAAAACTAACTATTATATGCCTGGAAGAAATGAAGTTCTCATAGAAGTGTGAGAAATGTGCTATGGTGGCACAGAGTGGACTGATTTATGGGTTCTGATAGATAGCATGTAAGCTGGTCTTTGAAGGATAAAATATGACATGGTAAAAAAAGAGGAATGATAATTGGAGGTAAAATCTAGATCCAAGGAGGAGTGTGAGTGAAAATGTGGAGTAGGACCAGTCCATAAAGGGAGGGGGCAGGGGCTTTAAAACTTTGTCATTTTAAAGAGTTGGAACTTTTTATAGATATTGGGAAGTTTTGGAAGTTTGTGAGAAGAAATTTTTTTAAAAAAATATAATTTATTTTATTATCATTAATCTACAATTACATGTGCAATATTACGGTTATTAAAGTACCCCTTCATCAGGTCCCCCCCACCAACCCCATTACAGTCACTCTCTGAGTTGTACTGCCCTCCCCATGCCCCCCCAACATTATATCTGCTAATCATAATGTGAGAAGAAATTTAACAAAACAAGACTGATGTTTTGGAAAAAACAACTCAATATTTTTTGTGGGCAACAGGGTCACAGAGAGAACTGAGCCTCAGGAAAATAATTTTTGGAACCACGAGTGTAGGATTTCTATCAATATACAATATAGTCTTCTCATGAGCTTCTTCCCCTCCTGTGGATTTTGTCCAGCAGAAGCATGAGGGATGGATTTCTTTGGGGACCAACCGGTAGTTAATATATTGGTTACTGATTCTCTGCAGTATAGACTGCGACAGAAAGAGTAGGACAAAACAGGTGTTGCTAAGGTAGACTCAGGACTTGGTGACCAGCTGGGGCGGCTCAGAAAGAAGACAACTAAGCTAGATGATTTTTAAGATTTCTGGGCTAAGGGACCAGGTGAGTGTTAGGTATCATTAACTGAGGAAAGGGAGCAGGTTGTAAGATAGGAGTGGTCAGGGAGAGGGGTAGGGAGGTAGAAGGTTAGTTTCTTGAGTTTGAGGTCGCTGGGGATATTCAGACAGAGAGATTGAGCATGCAGATGGGACTCCGGTCTGGAGCTCACAAGAGAGGTAAGAGCCAGAAAGTATGAGTTGATTGTCATAGGCCTACAAGGGCTGGGGCTTTGGCGGTGGGTGAGATGACCTGGCTTTGGCAGTGGTTTTCCACGCTTCATCATGAAACAGAATCAACAGTTAAAACTCACTGTGGGGCCTTGTCTGTGGAGTTTCTGATTCAGACTGGGTAGGGCCCATTAATTTGCAGTACTGACAAATTCCGGGATAACTCCGATGGCTGCTGGTCTGGGATCACATTTTGAAAAGCACCAGCCTAAAGAAAGATGTAGTTAAGAAGAGGGTGGGATTTTGGGGAGTGTCCAGGTTAACAAGGAAATGAAGGAAGAGGAGCTAGTGAGAGATACCTGTAGATTAGAATCCCCTTTCATTGTAATAAAAAAGTACATTAATATGAACATTATGCACATATGTTTGCACATTAAATATGCACATATCAGGTGTACAGTTAGATAAGAGAGACCTGAGTAAAGAGAAGATGCTCCGAATCCCAGAAGTTTGGTCTTTCAGGGAATCCCTCTCTCTCTGTTTAATCCTAGAATGGCTTTCATTTGGGAGTCGTCCATGTCATACAGGTCTCCGAAACTAGTCCTATCATTGACTGATCATCTTAACTCATTCCTGGAATTAAAAAGTCAACCTGAATTTGTAATCTGAGACAGTCTGTGAGTTGCTTCTAAAAATTGAAACAGATTTTAATATTTTCTATTATGAGGAAAGTGAAAAATAATATTGGTAACAAAAATAATCCAGAGAATGTTGGTATGATATATTCTTGATAAGTTGTTCCCATGAAGTTTGTTTTGAAAGGTAAGCTACAGGTGTCCAGTGGTACGTACACAGAAGACTCATCTGAGCAAAATCACGTTGTGGGGAACTTGATCATGAAAGTCAATTTTTATTTTTATTTTTTTTAATTTATTTTATTATCATTAATTTACAATTACATGTGCAATATTACGATTATTAAACTACCCCTTCATCAGGTCCCCCCCACCAACCCCATTACAGTCACTGTCCATCAGCGTAGTGAGATGCTATAGAATCACTACTTGTCTTCTCTGAGTCTTTTAGGAATAGATGTATTTTCTGTGTTTTCGTAGATAAATATAGTGTTGGGAGGAGATTTCTGCTGCCCTGCTCACACCGCCATCTTCCCGGAAGTCGAAAGTCAATTTTTAAACAGCCCTGCTAGTAAAAATATTAGATAGTATTGAAATCAGTCTTAAAATATATATCTGTAATCTTATATTTGAGAAATAAACACTATGAAGAATTAATCACATTTTTTTTTCTAGTCTCATACATATTGTAGGAGAGGAAAACCTCTTACCCCATTACCCTAGGTTCTCTGGCTGGGGCCCTGTAAATTGGACTGACAAAAGACAGATAAACAAGAGAAAAGCATACACACTTATTTAAGTTTTATATAACCCGGGAGCCTTCATAAAGAAATGATCTAAAAAACAGTTAAAGACCTGAGTGTGTTTTACTAGACTGATGAAGAGTGTATGGCCATGGAAAACCATGACAGGAAAAACTGGCGACCTAGTTGTAGTGAGCAGGAGGACACTGAGCAAGGCCTCGCTGTGTCCCTCTGGAATTCAGATGCTCCTTTCCTCTGGGGATAGGGCGGGCACTGTCACATGAGGGTCTTAGATGTGTTTCAGGGAGACTGGGGAGGTCACAGAGTCCCTCCGGCACCTGCCATTTCTCAGATTCCTTCAGCCTAAAATACGCAGTACATCAAGTTACCATATTTGGGGGCAGTGGTTCTGAACTCCATTAATATTTAGAAAAGTGAAATCATATGATTGATTTAATTTTGTATCATGTTTTTTTCCATTCAATATTATAATGTGGACATTTGTCCATATCACTATGTGTCCTTGGAAACCTTATTTTTATTGACAGCATTGCACTTTAGTTAATGGTTGTCTCATAATTTATTTAATTGTTGCCTCAACTTGTTTCCTTTAAAAAAATTATTCTAGTCAAAATATAGTGAGGGAAATATTAATATCCTTTTTTGTATGTTGGAGAATTTCTCCCAAAATAGAAATTTAATTTTTGGCAGCATCCTCTCTGTTGTTTAGCTATTTAGATGATATCTTAGTCTCATGGATGCATCTAGTGCTTAAAGCTCCTCAAAAGTTTTACTTTTCTCATTTTTAAAAAATTTTGTTAGACACGAATCACCCACTTGTCACAGTTTTTTTGCTAACTTTATGTGGCTAGCTTTTAACAATACACGATAACAGACCTGTTTTGAATTCTATGTTAACAATAAGTGTTAGGTGTTATGGGAAATATCAGAAATAAATAAAATGGGGCCTCTGCTCTCAGAGAGATACACAGGCAAACATTTGAGTAGACTATAAATGATAGTCAGATTTGGTTTATTGTCTAACCACTCTCTGACCTAAAGTTCTAAATTAAAAGAAAGAAGTTAGGCAGTAGTAACTACCTGTGTATTTCCTCCATTCTCTAGTGTCAGGAAAAAAAATACCATTGTGTTAAATAGGCACATTGGTTATAAAATACTTCTCTATTTCAGGAACATTAAATGTGAAAAGATACATATTTTAGAATTGAGAATTTGTAATTTATGTGCTTATATCTGTCTGGTATCTGTCTACCTATCCATCACCTGCCTGTCAGCTACTGATCTGTATTTCTTTTCCTTTTATATTACTCTTATGCCAGGGCCATTTCATGGCCCTGTAGCTGATCTCCCTGCCTCCCGTCACCTCTGATCTTGCTTATTACTTCCAGACTAGCGTTCCCAAACACAGCTCTTGTTGGACGTAGTGAAAACAGAGTCCACTGGTCTGGGGCCACACTTGATTCTGGTACTGTTGAGACAGTTGATCTTGTGTTGGTCACAGACAAGACCAAGGTCCTGCTGATAACAATGAGAACTTGAAGAGCTAATCATGGTGGCTGGCACCAGCCCTTCTCTTTTCTGTGTTTGCTGGAATTGATAGCTCGATCGATAAGGTATGGAGAAAAGCACACTGGATATAGTATAACACAGTTTGAGGCCCATCTTTGTCACCTATCTTGGTGCCTTGAGGGAAGTCCCATGTATCTTGGTTAGCTTTTATAAATCAGGATAATAATATTTCTAGACAATAACTAGAGCTCCTTCTTAAGATTGTGGTAAAAAAAGAAATCAGCTATGTATATGAAAGTGCTTTTAAAAGGAAAAATTTTTCACAAATATGTATGTTAAATTTTGTCAGCACTCTGCTACTGCAAGAGCTGGCTAAACACAAATTCTGAAATACTATGACTTCCAATCAACGGTAGCTTCACAAACATCTGTGCAGTATACAATGAGCCCTTGTAGCTCTAAGGGCTGGGAAGACAGGGACAAATAGAACACAGAGTTCCTCTCCTTAAAGGGTTGATTACTTCTAGCCTGTCTGAAGCAGGTCTCCATCCCTGCTTGCCTCCATGCAGTAGGTGTGTTGTGGAACCAAACCTTTGAGAATGATACAAGCCTGCAGCAGGATTGCTAGCTAGAGTATTTCTGTTTGTGTTTGGGGGTGGGAGCAGGATGTGGGAGTGGCTGGCTGTCAGATAACCACCCAGTACACAATGGCCTGAAACTGCATTTGTTAGCTTGCGAATTTTTTGTGTGGAGGAAACTGAATCTATGATTTCTGACATCTCAACATCATTTACAGGCAGCACTATACTTACCACTGATTTCTAACTTGCTGAGCTGGCTTAAATTGCCTGTTCTTTACATGAAATTGGACCTCTAGAGAAATCTAGTTTGTACCAAAGTGGTCAGAAATGGAAGCCCGCTCCTGGGCAAGTTTTTGATAACATCATTCAGTTTGTGTGGATCGCAACCCCCACTTACCAACACTGTCTTCTTGGACCGTGGAACCACTCTTTTGGGGAGGTGCTGGTGTATTCTCTACAGCTACGCACGTCTTATAAATGTGGAATAAGGAAGTAACTTTTTTGGGTAATTCAGCCTTTTTTCCTGAAAATCAGTCACTTGATCTTATTGACATTAATAGTACACAGATTTCTCATTTTCTTCTCATTTACTCACATGATTATCTTAATCATACAAGTATGTATGAGATACATTTTCAGATTTTACCACGATTTAGCAGTTTCCTCAAGCTCCTGGAGGATGGGAGTACCTTGCATGACTGTTTACATAAGCATTAATACATACTTTAATTTCAGACCTTTTCACAACTACTTTATCACACAATCTCCTCTTGTTTTCACCTGAATGGGATCCTAAATTATTATTGGATTATGGAGGAAAATAAAAAATTAATGAGAAAGCTGGCTTTCTGTGTTCTCAGAACAAGAGTTCTATTGTGGTGCATCTTTCAAGGTTTTCTTTCTCCCAGGAACTCTGCCAGAAGATGGCTTTTTGCTCTCAGAGCCTCCTCCCTGCTGTACCAAGTCAACAGAAGTCAGTGAAAACTCTGAAGTTGGAAAGCCCATTAGCCTCAGAGAGGCTGACAGGAAATGAATTTGCTTCTGCATCTCCAGTCAAGAACAATGCCATTAGGGCTGCAAAACTACAATATCCCAGACTAAAGATTTTCAAATTTTATTGCTGGCGCACCATTAAGACACCTCCATTTCAATTTAGACCCAGGGCTGGAAACCCAAGGAATAGAAGGGCTGTTGTGAAGTTAGAACACGATTGTGATTATGAAAGAAACAAGTGAATTCTAAAGGGAATCTATATATCGAGCTAGCTTTGGAACAGATCTCTTGGTGTTTGTTATACTTTAATGGCCCATAAGTTGAATCTGTTTTTAATTTTCAATGGTATTTCCCTTTAAAAAATGCTGTTTGATGGTAATGCCTCCAAAGACTGTACTGGCCAATTTTTTTCCTTAAGTAAATCTAATATGGGCATATGGCAAAAAGATCAATACTAAAGAAGAGTAAAAAATTAAGAGTAAAACTTGCCCTGTTGAATTGCTGTTCCATTCCCGCTGCCAATGGTAATAGTGTTTTACATATTCTTTTAGAAATAATGAAAAAAAACCCCAAATTGTCTAAAAAGTAGAAATAGGCTCATATTCTTCATTAATTTAATGTTAATGTAAATTTAAAATTACCGTGACAAAGACTGTTAACCAATTGTAAGATATGGATCCCTACTTGGTTCCTGATTTGAAAAAATTGTAAAAATCCCCAAAACTCATAAAATCCAGCATATTCTATTTCTTCTTCCAGGTCCTGGCTGGTTACATAGGTTATGTTCACTTGGTAAAAATTCAGCAAGCTGTATTCTTATAAATACTGCAACACAAAACTTACTTGTAAGTATTTGTGAGATAGGCAAGGAAATTTTGGTAGTGACTAGGTATGGGATAATATAAGGAAATGTTAATTCTTAAAGTGAGATAATGGTATTTTGGGTTATGTTCTTAAAAGTCTTTATATATAAAAGATAGATAATGAAGTAATGAAATGTTTATGGATGAAATCTAGGATTCCCTTCAAAATAATCTAATGTGTGTTCCTAGGAAGAGGGTGGGGTAGAAGTGAAACTGAACTGGCCGTGACTGGCTAATTATTAAAGCAAAGTGATTGATATGTTTGTGTTTATTATACTGGTCTCCCTGCTGTTGTTTATATTTATAGGTTTCCATAATAAGAAGTGAAAAATATTTTCATGAAATATTCCAGGTATACAGAAAGCTATAAAAATAACGGTAGCTAAATCAACTAGTACTTACCCACTTGCCAGGCACTGTTTAAATGCTTTACATATATTAACATATTT
>JAVSCE010020579.1:0-75429 GCA_032199065.1 Smutsia gigantea
CATCTATTTCATGTCAGGTTGAGCTTTATTAACATGACATGAAAGCAAAGAGATGGCCAAAATAAAATCCCTGCTGTCGAGTCCCTTACTACTTGTTTGAGGAAGACAGACCTGTTAAGAATGAGTGTAATTAAGTACTGTATGGACTTAATGAAGGATGTCTGCAAAATTTCAGGAAAGACACTAAACTTGGTCAATTCTACATCTGGAAGGCTCAGAACAATTTCATAGTAAAGGTGGCACAAGCTGAGGCTCAGAGTACATGTTCACTAGGTGAACTTGGGCTGGGGATGGAGGAATAGGGAGGAGAGAGAACATTCCAGGCAGCGGGTGCGCCATGACCACAGGCATCGAGCATGTCAGGGCACGCTGTCCTGAGCGGCGTCCAAAGTCCCCTCCCTAGAGAAGCACAGCATCCGAGGAGCAGCATTGCAAGAGAATGAGGGGTAGACAGGGCTCCGGTTACAAAGGGCCTTGGGTGCTAATCTGAGGAGTCTGAAGAAAGGTAGTCCTCAAACTTCAGAGTGGTGAGAGGTTTTAAGCAAGAGACATTCCACAGTCAGACATGCATTTTACAGATACTGCTCTGGGAGATATCCAAGGCTAGAGGCAGGGAGACTAGTTGGAAAAATTGTTTCAAAAACCCAGAAAAAAGCTGGTGAAGATTTGATGGGCAGTGGTAGCAAAACAAGGGCTGGAGAGAAGGAATACATGTATGAGATATATTAGAAAGAGGAAAAAGGGAAGTAGCTGAACTTAATAGGATATGAGTGATAAGGGAAGTGGAGGAGTCTAGGGTGACTCCAAGGCTTGGTAATGTCAGTCCCCAGCACAAGGGTTCCAGGAGCAGAGGTCTATTGAAAAGAAGGTACCTGTCACCTCCTGAGCATCTCAAGCTTCTCAGCCCCACCTCTGCCTCTAGCCAAGGCCCCAGCTCCAGTTCTGGGCAGCTTCCACCATTTTGGAGCAGATGTAACCTGGCTCCACCTCACCTCTCACCTGGCCACTTTCCCCTGGGGTTCTTGCACCTTCTTCTGTGGTGTGCAGTGGCGTGCACACCAGATTCACGTGTGCACAACCAGAAGAGCAGGAGATTAACCCAGTAGAGGATGGGAATGGCATGGTGGAAAAGGTTTCCCCTTCTCAGAAGGTGCTACAGGCTGGATCACCCAGTAGCCCAGGGCCAGGCTGATGTACTGGCTCTCCCGCATTCCTGTTTCATTCTCCTTTTCCCTCACCTCTCTTCAGGATCCTTTTCCCAAATCACTATTTACATGTGATAGTTAATTTTATGAGCAACTAGGCTGGGCCATTGTGCCCAGATTTGTGGTCAAACATTATTCTGGATATATCTGGGAGGGTGTTTTTGGATGAGATTAACATTTAAATCAATGGACTTTGAGTAAAACACATCACCCTCCATCATGCAGGTGGGCCTCGTTCAATCAGTTGAAGGGCTGCATAGACTAAAAACTGCCATCTCCCAAACAAGAGGGAATTATGCCACCAGATGGCCTTCATATCTCATCTGCCACATCAGCTCTTCTTGGATCCATCACCTGTCAGCCTACCCTGCAGATTTTGGACTTTCCAGCCTCCAGCATGAGCCAGTTCCTTAAAATAAATCTCTTTCTATATAAATACACATCCTATTGGTTCTGTTCTTCTGGAGAACGCTAACACAACATGTATGTCTCTGTCTCAGGTCTGCTCTCTAGAGAACTCAGCCTAGGGCGGGGGAGGGCTGTTGACTTTGGGATTACTATGGAAAAAGTGGTGAAGATGAATTTCCAAAGGGGGGCGCCCACAGAAGTAATGTGGATTTAGGAGTCATCCACATGCCCCTGGTACTTGAAGCCAGGAGAATGGATAGAGAGAAAAGAGATAGGACACAGACCCTTCAAAGACAAAAAATCATTATGTTAGATTCCTTGTCTTCACCCAAAATAAATAAACTCAGCTGCTTTGTACAAACTTGTTCAAATGTCTTGAGAAAAAGAAAAAAAGGAAATTTCATTAAAAGAAAGAAAAGTATCACGTACCCATAAGGTATGGGTACATATATCGGTCTTTACCAGGATCACAATTTCAACTCAAGATGTTTAAAAACAATTGCACTCTTTCACCCAGTCTTCTATATGAAATCACGTTATCTGCGTCCACCAGGCAAGAGTGGTCACATTCAGTGGCCTATGTTTCAGTCTCCATCCCTTTTCCATTATTAGCCATATCATTCTGGCCCCCAAAGCAAGTGTAAAGTATGACTTTGTCTCTGGAATAGAATTACTTTTTTTATTTTAAACTAACCCCTGCTCCAAGGCTCCTCAATGGCAGCATCCTTCTCTGGCCCCATAATGTCCTGGCATGAAACTGGGGTGGGAACAGCAATACTCAGGTTCAGTGGTGGCTCCATGCACAGACTTCCCCTGCGACCTTGAGCACATCAATTCCCCTCTATGGCCTCAGCCTTCTCACATAGGAAATGGGGGAGGCAGCTGACCAGGTACTCTTTCAGGTCCTTTTTATATCTAGCATCCTAGCATTCTAAGATGTCACATGCTTATTCCCAGTCCCTTTCAAAGAAACTTGGGTAACACCCATTATGCTCTCCTCCTTAGCCCTGGTTTTCAGGCCCTTTTATCAGCTGACCAGCATGTGCTGGTCACACAAACATGCACACACACCACACACCATATATATGCACATACCACATACTCACACATACACACTATACACACACACCCTACACATCATACATACATACTATATACACATACATACCATACACATGGACATATACCACATACACATACACACACTTTGATGTTCAATACTCCAAGGTCTGTGTTCACACTAGTACCCACCCCCTGCATGATCTTGCATCCTCTGTCTTCATCTTCATCTGCATAGGAAAGTTCTGAAACAGGTTGCAGATGTAAAAAATTCAGAGAAAAGGGAAAGGCACTAAGCATGCCAGTGAATATTTCATTAAAATTTCCCCCAAATTACCCCTGCATGAAAATGGAAAAGCTATTTGTCTTTCACATTGTACTTAGCTATTTCATCAGACAACAGGGAAAACCCTTTTCATATTTAGTTCTTGGAGGAATCGAGACTCACTTTCATCTTTTAATTATTTGTACTTTTTTGTAACATCTGTGCACATTCTGCAACCTCCAACAGATTTATGTCGCTTATCCTGTACTAAACACAGAGAACCTACATTGTCAGGCCAAGAATCTCACTGTAACATTCAGAGGGAAGGAAGCCATTCTTTCCATGACTGTGTCTCATTTTCATGGGGCTCATTAACATTCCAAATCTGGAATGTATCCTGGATCAAGCCAAAGAGCTCACGGGTCCCTGATCACATCATCTGAAATGCTCACCTATCCAGCTTTTTTCTCTTGGTCTCTTGCTTGCTTCCTTCATAGCACCTATTTGCAAATACATACATTTACACTTTCGTTCCGTTGTTACTATCTGGGTCCTCTGCTAGACTGAAAGACCCTTATGGAAATGTATCTGTTGAACCACTGCATCCTCAGCTTCCAGCACAATGGGTGGCCTGTAATAGGTGCTCAACAAATGCTTCTTGAACACTAATTCGTGAAGCAGCTGGACCAAAAATGCAAGACTTTAAATCTTATGACAGAATCAACAACCCTCAGGTTTCAGCTGTTCTCTCACACACAGACTGAAAAAATGAAAATGGACTGAAAAGCATCCAAGTTATGAGGGCCACAAAGCCCTGGAACAAGTTGCAATAAAAAAAAAGGCATTAGACTAAGAGCTAGGAAGTCTGAGTTCCAATACCAGCTGTTTCTTTATCAGTGTGTGACCTTGGGCGAGTATCCTATTCTCTCTGGGTCTCTATTTCATATAAAATGAGGAAATTACACCTGATCAGTTACTTTTTCAAGGCTTTTTGGCAGAACTTCATATTTTATAGAGCAGATAAAAGGAGTATCTCATCAGCACGCAGTACTTCCTAAGTTGACATGTATAATATTTACTTGATATTTACATGAACAAGGAGACTAATGAGGCTGCTATGATGAATAAAAAAAATCAGATCCAGTATGATGAAAAGTGATGCCTTAATGTTAAGCTTAATTACATTGTATCAAAATTCAGATTCACACAGATAAATGGTTTAACAATGGTTATTCCTCAGATAAACAGTTCTGATTTCCAAGTATGTGTCTAAAAGAGTAACCTGGTAAGGCAAAGACTGGTTAGCTGGTAGGCTACTTCTCCCAGAGTCCTTTGCAGTTAGATGTGGTCATGTGACAGATTTCCAGCCAACTGCATATGAGTGGAAAGATGCACAGTCCTCAAAGAACCTCCAACACAAAATTTCCCTGTGCTTTGCGCTTATGCTGACTTGATGCAGAGGGACATAAAACATGGAAGTCCAAAGTAAAAGATGGTGGAGCCACAAGATAGAAGGAGCCAGGGCCCCCACATCTCTGCTGGAAGGAGAGCTGCCTAGCATGCAGAAACACCAATTTTAGGCTTTGTTCTCTTAAGGTATTTAATCCATTGTGTCATCTTTTACAGCAATTACCATTATCCTCATAAGCTAACAACACAAATTAACTTTTTGGAGTTCTCAAATGTATTACATAATACCACGCAAATGTATTATATAATATCTGTTGTTTTAATTAGAGCCTTTAAAATAGGTTATATGGGATTGGATTAAAGATGGCGGCATGAGAGGTGAGACACAGGCTTCCTCCTAAAACCGCATATAATACAAAAATATAATTAATACAACTAATCATGAAAGAGCAACAGGAAAGAGGACTATGCCAGACTGCACATACCTGGAGAAAAGAATAAACCTCACGGAACAGGGTAATGTACCAAAGCCGTGGCCCGCTGGACCCAGGCCCTTCCCCCACCCCAGCTCTCCAGGGAGAGTAAGAGAAAGAGAGCAGGGAGGGAGTGGAGGCCTGGGAATGCTGAATACCTAACTCCGAAGATCTGCTCTGGGAGCACAAACCTACATTTCATGGTGCTTGCGTGACACTCTCATGATTACAGGGTTGGAAAGCTAAGACAGGCAGAATTCCTGAAGAGACTGAGATTCCAGCCACTTATGGAAAGCAGGGATCTATATCCGGCTACTCTGGGACAAAAGAAAGGCAGGCAGTCTGAGAGACTTCCTAACAAGGAAGCCCTTAGCAAGAGGGCTGCTAAAGGGGCAAGGATTGCACAGAGCTCACTGCTCAGGAGAGAGGACATGTAGACAAAATTGTCCGGGTGCACTCTGCCCAGCAGGTAGGGAGCTTTGCCATATAGACTCTCATATTTAAGGAGGAAAAAGAAATCATCTTCCTTAGGCAATCTTCAGGTGCTCCAGCTCCCTGGCTGGCTACACAGATACAAGGACCCCCGCCGTGATACGCAGCCTACTGCGCCTTTCTCCTGGCCAGCCCCACCTGGCTCTCAAACCGGCAAACCCTACCCTGGCATTGGGCCAGCCAGAGGAAAGATCTGTCTACAGCAACTACAAACACAAAGCATAGAGGCTTATACCTGTGTGCTCGGCCCACTGGTTCAGGCAGTGGAGACACACATACCAGCCAGGAAGCAGGAAACAGCTCTTTCCTCCCCCCAGGCACCAATACCACTCCCCTGTGACCCCCAACATTGCTTCAGGGGCTGAGCAGCTCCAGGGACTAGAGCTTCTGGGCACAAGAGGGCGCCATATACAAATATGAAACGCGACTTCCGGGATGATGGCTGATGGCGGCGTGAGCAGGGCGGCAGAAATCTCCTCCCAACACTATATTTATCTACGAAAATACAGCAAATATAACTATTCCTAAAAGAGAGACCAGAATACACAGGAAAGTGCACCGCATGCAGCTACACCCAAGAGGACACGGCACACCGCGAGTCGGGTAAGATACAGAGCTGCCACCCGGCGGGACCCAAGCACTCACCCACCCCAGCGCACAGGCAGGAGGAGAGGATTCAGACCTGGAAGGGAGTGGAAGGACACCCCGCAAAATAACCAGCCCCAGTGATCTGCGCAGGGAGCACTGACACACATAGTGTGGTGTAGCAGAGATTGGAGAGACAGAGGGGCAGGATCTGAGCAGGGAACATGCCAGGGTGCTTGCAGCTGGCTCCCGGGAAGGAAAAAGAAAAGAAAAGAAAAGCGCGTGCTTTCTTCAGTGGTCTAAAAGAGACAGGAGCCCAGTGGAGAAGCCGGATCACCCCAGCACACTCAGCCCAGCGGGCTGGGAGTCCTGGGGAGTTTTGGACGCCTTAGCTGGCGACTGGGAAAGTGTGGCCGTACTTAGACTTCTCACTGAGATCAACAGACTCCCATTCATTCCCACCCTGGCCAGAGCTATAAAGGGCCCTGTGGAGCTGCACGGCCACGGCTGCAGAATAGTGGGGCAACAGCGCCACCTACAGCACCCCCACACAATCTACTCCCGGTGGGCGTTTTTTTGTTGTTGTTTTTTGTTTTCTGTTTTGTTTTTGTTTTTTTTTTTCTTTTTTTCTTTTTTTCTTTCTTTCTTTTTTTTCTTTCTTTTTTTTTCTTTTTTTAAAGTCTTAAAGACCCAGCTGACATACTTGACAACTACCAGCGCCCACTTCTATAGCCATGAAAAGACAGAGGAATATGGTCCAGACTAAAATCAACCAGACAACCCCAGAGAGGGAGCCTGAAGGGATGGAAATGCACAGTCTTCCTGAAAAAGAATTCAGAATAAAAGTCATAACCATGCTGATGGACCTACACAGAAATGTGCAAGAGCTGAGGGAAGAAGTGAGGGAAGTGAGGAAAGACAATGTAAAAATCAGAGAAGCGATCGACCGGCTTAACAGCAGACTGGATGAGATGCAAGAGACTGTTAATGGAATAGAAATCAGAGAACAGGAATACAGGGAAGCTGAGGCAGAGAGAGATAAAAGAATTTCTAGGAGTGAAAGAATATTAAGAGAACTGTGTGACCAATCCAAACGGAACAATATTCGCATTATAGGAGTACCAGAGGAAGAAGAGAGAGAAAAAGGGATAGAGAGTGTCTTTGAAGAAACAATTGCTGAAAACTTTCCCACGCTGGGGAAGGAGAGTCTCACAGTCCACGGAAGCCCACAGATATCCCAACACAAGGGACCCAAGGAAGACAACAGCGAGACACATAATAATTAAGATGGCAAAGATCAAACATAAAGACAGAGTATTAAAGGCAGCTAGAGAGAGAAAAAAGATCACCTACAAAGGAAAACCCATCAGACTATCATCAGACTTCTCAACAGAAACCTTACAGGCCAGAAGAGAATGGCATGATATATTTAACGTTATGAAACAGAAGGGCCTCGAACCAAGAATATTCTATCCAGCACGATTATCATTTAAATATGACGGAGGGATTAAACAATTTCCAGACAAATGAAAGTTGAGAGAGTTTGCCTCTCATAAACCACCACTACAGGATATCTTAAATGGACTGCTCTAGATGGAAGCACACCTAAGGCTAAAAAGATGTCACCAGAGAAAATAAAATCATAGCAAAGAAAGCAGACCATCCAAATACTAACTAAAGGCAAAGAATAAAACACCTAGTATATAACGAATGGAGGAGGAAGAATAAGAAGGGAGAGAAATAAAGAAACATCAGACGGTGTTTACAATAACTTAACAACAAAGTTAACTTAGATTGTTAGATAATAAAGAAGCAAACCTTGAACCTTTGGTAACCATGAATCTAAAGCCAGCAATGGCAATAAATACATACCTATCGATAATCACCCTAAATGTAAATGGACTAAACGCACCAATCAAAAGACACACAGTAACAGAATGGATAAAAAAAACAAGACCCATCTATATGCTGCCTACAAGAAACTCACTTTAACTCAAAGATATCCCCAGATTAAAAGTGAAGGGATGGAAAAAGATAGTTCATGCAAATAACAAGACAAAAAAGCAGGTGTTGCAGTACTTGTATCAGACAAAATAGATTTCAAAACGAAGAAAGTAGCAAGAGATAAAGAAGGCCATTACATAATGATAAAGGGGTCAATCCAACAAGAGGATATAACCATTTTAAATATATATGCACCCAGCACAGGAGGGCCGGCATTTGTGAAACAAATACTAACAGAATTAAAGGAAGAAATAGACAGCAATGCATTCATTTTAGGAGACTTCAACAAACCACTCACTCCAAAGGACAGATCAACCAGACAGAAAATAAGTAAAGACACAGAGGCACTGAACAACACACTAGAACAGATGGACCTAACAGACATCTACAGAACTCTACACCCAAAAGCAACACGATACACCTTCTTCTCAAGTGCACATGGAACATTTTCCAGAATAGACCACATACTAGGCCACAAAAAGAACCTCAGTAAATTCAAAAATATGGAAATTCTACCAACCAACTTCTCAGATCATAAAGGTATTAAACTAGAATTAAACTTTAGAAAGAAAACAAAAAGGCTCACAAATTCATGGATACTTAAGAACATTCTCCTAATTAATCAATGGGTCAATGACCAAATCAAAACAAAAATCAAAGAGTATATGGAGACAAATGACAACAGCAACACAAAGCCACAGCTTCTGTGGGATGCAGCAAAGGCAGTTCTAAGAGGAAAGTATATTGCAATCCAGGCCTATCTAAAGAAAGAAGAACATTCCCAAACGAATAGTCTAAAGACACAATTATTGAAATTGGAAAAAGAACAAATGAGGCCCAATGTCACCAGAAGGAGGGACATAATAAAGATCAGAAAAGAAATAAATAAAATTAAGAAGAACAAAACAATAGAAAAAATCAATAAAACCAAGAGCTGGTTCTTTGAAAAAATAAACAAAATAGATAAACCCCTAGCCCGACTCATTAAGAGAAAAAGAGAATCTACACACATAAACAGAATCAGAAATGAGAAAGGAAAAATCACGATGGATCCCACAGAAATACAAAGAATTATAAGAGAATACTATGAGAATCTATACGCTAGCAAGATGGAAAACCTAGAAGAAATGGACAATTTTTTAGAAAAATACAATCTTCCAAAACTGACCAAGCAAGAAACAGAAAAACTAAACAGACCAATCACCAGCAAAGAAATTGAATTGGTAATCAAAAAACTACCCAAGAACAAAACCCCCGGACCTGATGGATTCACGTCTGAATTCTACCAGACATATAGAGAAGAAATAACACCCATTCTCCTTAAAGTTTTCCAAAAAATAGAAGAGAAGGGAATACTTCCAAACTCATTCTATGAAGCCAGCATCACTCTAATACCAAAACCGGGCAAAGACCTCACCAAAAAAGAAAATTACAGACCAATATCCCTGATGAACGTAGATGCAAAAATACTCAACAAAATATTAGCAAACCGAATTCAAAAATACATCAAGAGGATCATACACCATGATCAAGTGGGATTCATCCCAGGGATGCAAGGATGGTACAACATTCGAAAATCCATCAACATCATCCACCACATCAACAAAAAGAAGAACAAAAACCACATGATCATCTCCATAGATGCTGAAAAAGCATTTGACAAAATTCAGCATCCATTCATGATTAAAACTCTCAACAAAATGGGTATAGACGGCAAGTACCTCAACATCATAAAGGCCATATATGACAAACCCACAGCTAACATCATACTTAACGGCGAGAAGCTGAAAGCTTTTCATCTAAGATCGGGAACAAGACAGGGATGCCCACTCTCTCCACTGTTATTCAACATAGTATTGGAGGTCCTAGCCACGGCAATCAGACAAAACAAAGACATACAAGGCATCCAGATTGCTAAAGAAGAAGTCAAATTGTCACTATTTGCAGATGACATGATATTGTACATAAAAAACCCTAAAGACTCCACTCCAAAACTACTAGAACTAATATCTGAATTCAGCAAAGTTGCAGGATACAAAATTAACACACAGAAATCTGTTGCTTTCCTATACACTAATGATGAACTAACAGAAAGAGAAATCAGAAAAACAATTCCATTCACAATTGCATCAAAAAGAATAAAATACCTAGGAATAAACCTAATGAAGGAAGTGAAGAACCTGTACTCTGAAAACTACAAGACACTCCTAAGAGAAATTAAAGAGGACACTAACAAATGGAAATGCATCCCATGCTCTTGGCTAGGAAGAATAAATATTGTCAAAATGGCTATACTACCTAAAGCAATCTACAGATTCAATGCAATCCCTATCAAACTACCAACAGCTTTCTTCAATGAACTGGAACAAATAATTCTAAAATTCATATGGAACCACAAAAGACCCCGAATAGCCAAAGCAATCCTGAGAAGGAGGAATAAAACAGGGGGAATTACGCTCCCTGACTTCAAGCTCTACTACAAAGCCACAGTAATCAAGACAATTTGGTATTGGCACAACAACAGACCCACAGACCAGTGGAACAGAATAGAAAATCCAAACATTAACCCAAACATATACAGTCAATTAATATTTGATAAAAGTGCCTTGGATATACAATGGGGAGATGACAGCCTCTTCAGCAGCTGGTGTTGGAAAAACTGGACAGCTACATGTAAGAGAATGAAACTGGACTACTGTCTAGCCCCATACACAAAGGTAAACTCAAGGTGGATCTAAGACCTGAATGTAGGTCATGAGACCACAAAACTCTTAGAACAAAACATAGGCAAAAATCTCTTGGACATAAACATGAGTGACTTCTTCATGAACATATCTCCCCGGGCAAGGGAAACAAAAGCAAAAATGAATAAGTGGGACTATATGAAGCTGAAAAGCTTCTGTACAGCAAAGGACACCATCAGTAGAACAAGAAGACTTCCTACAGTATGGGAGAATATATTCATAAATGACGTATCGGATAAAGGGTTGACATCCAAAATATATAAAGAACTCACGCATCTCAACTAACAAAAAGCAAATAATCCAATTAAGAAATGGGCAGAGGACATGAATAGACACATCTCCAAAGAAGAAATTCAGATGGCCAACAGGCACACGAAAAGATGCTCTACATTGCTAATCATCAAAGAAATGCAGATTAAAACAACAATGAGATATCACCTCACACCAGTGAGGATGGCCAACATCCAAAACACAAACAACAACAAATGTTGGTGAGGATGTGGAGAAAAGGGAACCCTCCTACACTGCTGGTGGGACTGCAAATTAGTTCAACCATTGTGGAAAGCAGTATGGAGGTTCCTCAAAAACCTCAAAATAGAAATACCATTTGACCCAGGAATTCCACTCCTAGGAATTTACTCTAAGAATGCAGCAGCCCAATTTGAAAAGGACAGATGCACCCCTATGTTTATCGCAGCACTATTTACAATAGCCAAGAAATGGAAGCAACCTAAGTGTCCATCAGTAGATGAATGGATAAAGAAGATGTGGTACATATACACAATGGAACATTATTCAGCCATAAGAAGAAAACAAATCCTACCATTTGCAACAACATGGATGGAGCTAGAGGGTATTATGCTCAGTGAAATAAGCCAAGCCGAAAAAGACAAGTATCAAATGATTTCACTCATATGTGGAGTATAAGAACAAAGAAAAAATACTGAAGGAACAAAACAGCAGCAGACTCACAGAACCCAAGAACGGACTAATAGTTACCAAAGGGAAAGGGACCGGGGAAGATGGGTGGGAAGGGAGGGATAAGAGGGAAAAAGGGGCATTACGATTAGCAGACTCAGCAGACATAATGTTGGGGGGGCACAGGGAGGGCTGTACAACTCAGAGAAGACAAGTAGTGATTCTATAGCATCTCACTGCGCTGATGGACAGTGACTGTAATGGGGTTGGTTGGGGGGACCTGATGAAGGAGGTAGTTTAATAACCGTAATATTGCACATGTAATTGTGGATTAATGATACCAAAATAAATTATTAAAAAAATATGAAACGCCTAAGGAACCTGGTTCAGAGTAAAATTATTAATACCACTCCTGAGAAAGATTTAAATGACATGGACCTCATGACTCTTCCTGAAAGGGAGCTCAAAATAAAAATCATTAACATGCTCATGGAGGTACGGAAAGATATTCAAGAACTCAGGAACAAATTCCAGTCAGAGATCGAATCGTTGAAAAGCACAATGGACGGTATTAAAAGCAGATTGGATACTGTGGAGGAGACAATAAATGAAATAGAAACTAGAGAACAGGAATACAAAGAAACTGAGGCACAGAGAGAAAAAAGGATCTCTGAGAATGAAAGACTATTGAGAGACCTGTGTGACCAATCCAAATGGAACAATATTCACATTATAGGGGTACCAGAAGAAGAAGAGAGAGAAAAAGGGATAGAAAGTGTTTTTGAGGAGGTAATTGCTGAAAACTTCCCCAACCTGGGGAAGAAGATAGTCTCTCAGGCCATGGAGATGCACAGATCTCCCAACACAAGGGATCCAAGGAAGACAACACCAAGACATATAGTAATTAAAATGGCAAAGATCAAGGATAAGGACAGACTATTAAAAGCAGCCAGAGAGAGAAATAAGATCACATACAAAGGAAAGCCCATCTGGCTATCATCAGACTTCTCAACAGAAACCTTACAGGCCAGAAAGGAATGGCATGATGTATTTAATGCAATGAAGCAGAAGGGCCTTGAGCCAAGAATACTTTATCCAGCAAGATTATCATTTAAATTTGAAGGAGCAATTAAACAATTTCCAGATAAGCAAAAGTTGAGAGAATTTACCTCCCACAAACCATCTCTACAGTGTATTTCGGAGGGACTGCTATAGATGGAAGTGCTCCTAAGGTTTAATAGCTGTCACCAGAGGTAATAAAACCACAGTAAAGAAAGTAGAACAGCTAATTACCATGCAAATGCAAAAATTAAAATAACTGTGTCCAAAGTCAATCAAGGGATAGACAAAGAGTACAGAATATAATACCTAATACATAAAGAATGGAGGAGGAAGAAAAAAAAACCCTTTAGATTGTGTTTGTAATAGCACATTAAGGGAGTTAAGTTAGACTCTTAAATAGTAAGGAAGTTAACCTTGAGCCTTTGGTAACCACGAATCTGAAGCCTGCAATGCCAATAAGTACATACCTATCGATAATCACCCTAAATGTAAATGGACTGAATGCACCAATCAAAAGACCTAGAGTCACTGAATGGATAAAAAAACAAGACCCATCTATATGCTGCCTTCAAGGGACTCACTTTAAGCCCAAAGACATACACAGACTAAAAGTGAAGGGATGGAAAAAGACATTTCATGCAACTAATAGGGAGAAAAAAGCGCAGGAGTTGCAGTACTTATATCAGACAAAATAGACTTCAAAACAAAGAAAGTCACAAGAGACAAACAAGGACATTACATAATGATAAAAGGGTCAATCCAACAAGAAGATATAACCATTATAAATATCTATGCGCCCAACACACCTACATAGGTGAAACAAAACTAACAGAATTATAGGGGGAAATAGAAAGCAATGCATTCATTCTAGGAGACTTCAACACACCACTTACTCTGAAGGACAGATCAACCAGACAGAAAATAAGTAAGGAGACAGAGGCACTGAACAACACATTAGAACAGATAGACCTAACAGACATCTACAGAACTCTACACCCAAAAGCAGCAGAATACACATTCTTCTCAAGTGCACATGGAACATTTTCAAAATAGACCATATACTAGGCCACAAAAAGAGCCTCGGTAAATTCAAAAAGATTGAAATTGTACCAACCAGCTTCTCAGACCACAAAGGAATGAAACTAGAAATGAATTATGCAAAGAAAATGAAAAAAATCCCACAAATACATGGAGGCTTAATAACATGCTCCTAAATAATCAATGGATCAATGACCAAATAAAAACAGATCAAGCAATATATGGAGACAAATGACAACAATAATTCAACACTGCAAAATCTGTGGGATGCAGCAAAGGCCATGCTCAGAGGAAAGTATATTGCAATACAGGCCTACCTCAGGTAAGAAGAACATTCCCATATGAGCAGTCTAAACTCACAATTAACGAAACCAGAAAAAGAAGAACAAATGAGACCAAAGTTAGTAGAAGGAGGGACAAAATAAAGATGAGAGCAGAAATAAATAAAATCGAGAAGAATAAAACAATAGAAAGAATCAATGAAAGCAGGAGCTTGTTCTTCGAGAAAATAAACATAATAGATAAACCCCTAGCCAGACTTATCAAGAAAAAAAGAGTCTATTCACATAAACAGAATCAGAAATGAGAAAGGAAAAACCACTACGGACACCACAGAAATACAAAGAATTATTAGAGAATACTATGAAAAATTATATGCTAACAAACTGGATAACCTAGAAGAAATGGACAACATTCTAGAAAAATACAACCTTCCAAGGCTGACCCAGAAAGAAACAGAAAATCTGAACAGACCAATTACCAGCAACGAAATTAAACTGGTAATCAAAAACCTACCTAAGAACAAAATGCTTGGTCCAGATGGCTTCACCACTGAATTTTATCAAACATTTAGTGAAGACCTAATACCCATCCTCCTTAAAATTTTCCAAAGAGTAGAAGAGGGAATACTTCCAAACTCATTCTATGAGGCCAGCATCACTCTAATACCAAAACCAGGCAAAGACACCACAAAAAAAGAAAATTACAGACCAATATCCCTGATGAACATAGATGTAAAAATACTCTACAAAATATTAGAAAACCGAATTCAAAAATACATCAAAAGGATCTTCCATCATGATCTAGTAGGATTTATTCCAGGGATGCAAGGATGGTACAATATTCGAAAATCCATCAACATTATCCACCACATCAACAAAAAGAAGGACAAAAACCATATGATCATCTCCATAGATGCTGAAAAGCATTTGCCAAAATTCAACATCCATTCATGATAAAAACTCTCAACAAAAAAGGTATAGAGGGCAAGTACCTCAACATAATAAAGGCCATACATGACAAACCCACAGCCAACATTATACTTAACAGTGAGAAGCTGAAAGCTTTTCCTTTAAGATCGGGAACAAGACAAGGATGCCCACTCTCCCCACTTCTATTCAACACAGTACTGGAGATCTTAGCCACAGCAATCAGACAACACAAAGAAATAAAAGGCATCCAGATTGGCAAGGAAGAAGTTAAACTGTCCCTGTTTGCAGATGACATGATATTGTACATAAAAAACCCTAAAGAATCCACTCCAAAACTACAAGATCTAATATTTGAATTCAGCAAAGTTGCAGGATACAAAACTAATACGCAGAAATCTGTGGCATTCCTATGCACTAACAATGAACTAGCAGAGAGAAATCAAGAAATCAATTCCATTCACAGTTGCGTCAAAAAGAATAAAATACCTAGGAATAAACCTAACCAAGGAAGTGAAAGACCTATACTCTGGAAACTACAAGACACTCATGAGAGAAATTAAAGAAGATACCAATAAATGGAAACACATCCCGTGCTCATGGATAGGAAGAATTAATATTGTCAAAATGGCCATCCTGCCTGAAGTAATCTACAGATTCAATGCAATTCCTATCAAAATACCAAAAGCATTCTTCCATTAACTAGAGAAAATTGTTCTAAAATTCATATAGAACCACAAAAGACCCTGAATAGCCAAAGCATTCCTGAGAAGGAAGAATAAAGCTGGGGGGAGTATGCTTCCCAACTTCAAGTTCTACTACAAAGCCACAGTACTCAAGACAATTTGGTACTGGCACAAGAGCAGACCCATAGACCAATGGAACAGACTAGAGAGCCCTGATATAAACCCAACCATATATGGTCAATTAATATATGATAAAGGAGCCATGGACATACAATGGGGAAATGACAGCCTCTTCAACAGCTGGTGTTGGCAAAACTGGACAGCTACATGCAAAAGAATGAAACTGGATTACTGTTTAACCGCATACACAAAAGTAAACTCGAAATGGATCAACGACCTAAATGTAAGTCATGAAAACATAAAACTCTTAGAAGACAACATAGGCAAAAAGCTCCTGAATATAAGCATGAGCAACTTCTTCCTGAATGCATCTCCTTGAGCAAGGGCAACAAAAGCAAAAATGAATTCATGGGACTACATCAAATTAAAAAGTTTCTGTACAGCAAAGGATACCATCAACAGAACAAAAAGGCATCCTACAGTATGGGAGAATATATTTGTAAATGACATATCCGACAAAGGGTTAACATTCAAAATATATAAAGAACTTACAGACCTCAACACCCAAAAAGCAAATAACCTGACTAAAAAATGGGCAGAGGATATGAAGAGACAGTTCTCCAAAGAAGAAATTCGGATGGCCAACAGACACATGAAAAGATGCTCCACATCACTAATTATCAGGGAAATGCAAATTAAAACCACCATGAGATACCACCTCACACAAGTAAGAATGGCCAGTATCCAAAAGACTAAGAACAACAAATGCTGGCGAGGATGCGAGGAAAGGGGAACCTCCTACACTGCTGGTGGGAATGAATGTAAACTAGTTCAACCATTGTGAAAAGCAATATGGAGGTTCCTCAAAAAACTAAAAATAGAAATACCATTTGACCTGCGAATCCCACTCCTTGGAATTTACCCAAAGAATACAACTTCTCAGATTCAAAAAGACATATGCACCCCTATGTTTATTGCAGCCCTTTTTACAATAGCCAAGATACAGAAGCAACCTAAGTGTCCATCAGTAGATGAATGGATAAAGAAGAGGTGGTACATATACACAATGGAATACTATTCAGCCATAAGAAAGAAACAAATCCTACCATTTGCAACAATATGGATGGAGGTGGAGAATACAATGCTCAGTGAAATAAGCCAGGCAGAGAAAGACAAGTGCCAAATGATTTCCCTCATTTGTGGAGTATAACAATGAAGCAAAACTGAAGGAACAAAATAGCAGCAGACTCAGAGACTACAAGAAGGAACTAGTGATTACTAAAGGGGAGGGGTGTGGGAGGGCAGGTGCA
Source organism: Smutsia gigantea (assembly GCA_032199065.1). NCBI lineage: Eukaryota > Metazoa > Chordata > Mammalia > Pholidota > Manidae > Smutsia > Smutsia gigantea. The sequence goes on from JAVSCE010020579.1 coordinate 16,988, forward strand.
GAGGGTGGGAGAAGGGGATTGAGGGGTATTTTGTTTAGTACACATGGTGTGGGGTCACAGGGAGAACAGTGTAGCACAGAGAAGGCAAACAGTGAATCTGTGGCATCTTACTACACCCAAGGACAGTGTCTGCATTGGGGTATGGGTGTGGACTTGATAATATGGGTAAATGTAGTAACCACATTGTTTTTTCATGTGAAACCTTCATAAGAGTGTATATCAAGAATACCTTAATAAAAAATAATAATAATAAAAATCACTGAACTGGGTACTAAAAATGGATGAAATTTATGATATATAAATTATACCTTAAAAAGCTAAAAAAAATAGTTTATGTTTTTCAGAATGAAATGTGAGTAAAGTAAATGTTTGCAGTAATCCCTGAAACTTTTATGAAGCCCCAGGTCTTCATGGAACATGCTTAAAAATCAATATACTAGACACTAACATTTTATAATTGAATATTTTTCTAAATTTCCAAAGTCATATTGATCTTTATAAAGAGGAAGTAAACTCCTTCTGCCTCTGAAATAAAACAGTATCTAAGAATTGCCAAGGGACATACACTGTATTTTTAGCTTTAATTGGTGCATATTGAGGGGGGGGTTAAGGGCCTTGTTTAGAGAACTTTGGTGCTAGGATCTTATTTCTTTTAGATGGAATAACAGTCGTGCTGAAAATGGCCTGAGCTATTTGTCAAGCAATAATATTAATTGTCTGGAAGGTCCTTTAAAGCAAAGTGAAAATTAGAGCAATTTTTTCATGTGTTCTACTTATATTTAAATGTACTAATAAACGGCACTTAGATGAATCTTATAATTACTGAACAGAACAAAAGCAGGCAAGACCATTTTCCTCTGCTGTGGTCTTCCTTTAGGAACCATCATGCTCAGAAGCCAGGAGATGACCACTGTAGTACACAATCATATAGTAAATAGACACCAAGCCCAGGCACAGGTCAGAAACTCCCTAAGCCACAAGGAAACCCAGTCCTAACTTACAGGCAGGACTACCCTAAGAACTTTTTCTAGGCTCATAGGAGGGTCTCTGACCGGAACAAGGAGAGGATAGCAATAAAAAACCTTAACATTTCCCAGATTCTATGTTGATCTTACCTTAGGAATGTTCACCTCTGGAGACAGCATATGCTATCAAGATGCAAGAAACTTAAGACCTCCAAGAGGCACACCTGTCTTTACTGCCTGCAAAGCTTGAGAGCCTTGAAGCATTAGCCTATAGGATAAGGAAGAGATTCAAACAGACTGGATTCAGCTATCCCTGAATTTGAATCCAGTGCTTTCCACGCTGCTGTGTGACCTTAGGCAAGTTATGTAACCACTCTGAGCCAGCCAACAGCCTATAATGTGAAAATGGCAACTGGATAGGAGCTCAGGGTCCAACTCAGCCCAGCCCCGAGATCTCGTGCCCACCGCAGGCCTCTGATCCCAACTTAGCCTCACTTTGCCCCATGGTTCTAAAGTACCCTGCTAAATGCTGAATGTTCCAGAAGGAGAGGATGCTCTGTCCCTATAGACCAGAGATTCAGAAGGTACTGAGTCCTTGCCTGAGTTATGTGGTAAAATGGGGGTAGGGGGTTGTTTTCCTTTCTTTTCTTTCCTTTTGTTTTTCTTTTGCAAAACACTTGAGAAGCTTGGGGAAAACAACTTTGTGAGTCCCTATGAAAATGTAACTCTAGATGGCCTCCCAGCTGGATAAGGCCTGCCAGGTGTCAGGCTGTCAGACCACAAAGAAAAGGAAGGTTTCGACATAAAGGAGGCATGGGTCTCTGAGAGTAGATGATCTGAGGTTGAACCAAAATAAACTTGTCATAGTCTGAAAGCTAGGACAGGCAAACTGACTCCCAGCATTTAATGCCTCCCATCTCCCGGGCCAGACTGGAGATCTGAGCTTGGGGAGAGCATGTAAAATGACTCCTGTCCACTCTCTACTGCATGGGTGTGGCCTCTGCCAGAACTCCAGAGAACAGTGTGGGATGGTTGACGGTTGACTTTTTGACTACCGGTCCCATCTTACCCACTCTATATCATCATGCCTAGGCCCCAAGTGCTGACATTGGGAAAAAGCAACTTACTGTATTCTCCTTCCAGAGGGATTATATACATTTCTATTTCTCAAGATAGTCTTGGTACCAGACTCAGTTTATTTTTTCTCCAGATTTGCTTAGCCCTAGCTGCCCCCAGACCTCAGTTGCTTGCTCAGTGGAGAGATTTGTCCACTACTATTACATCATCTCGTCTTCTAAAACTACCAGTAGGCTCAGCCAGCCCACAGGGCAGGAACTAGGTCTTGGCATGGTCTCTGGCATGCCTATTCTGGGGTGAGTATTCTGGTGACCATGGAGCCTCAGCAATGCCAGCACTAAGGTCTGACCCAGCAGCCTCCATACAGGTTCTGCCTTTCCCAGCAGCTGCCTAAAGGGGCAAACTCTGAATAAGGAGAGGCAGACAAGGGACAGGATCTAGCCAGTAAATTCTTCCTTCTTCCCTACTCTCCAGACCACAGCTTCCAAAGGACTGTTCCACGGTATTCCAAGACTAGTCCTTACACCTCTCCAAAGATTTCTCATGTGCCCAAATGGTTCATTGTGTGGGACCAACTCTGTGATGTGCCACTTCAGCTTTTCTTTTTTCTTTCCTTCCTTTCCTGCCTCATCGTCTTTACCTCTCTCACTCTTGCTGCCCTTGGATTCCACTGGCCCAAAAAAAAAAAGTCAGCATGTTTTGCCTCAGGCTCTGTGTTCTAAAGAATCTAGCTGAAAACAGCCTGCACTGCAGTTTCTCTCTCTCAGTCTCCAGCTGGAAGAATTAATTTAGGCAGCCTGCCCTCACCTCCACCCACTTAGCTGTTCTTTTTCCTCCCTCTTCACGTAGTGCACCTTCCAAATGGTAGTGGTTTAGTACTCCTCTCCAGCTATCACACCAATGAACTATATTCACTGTTTTCATTTCATTTTCTTTTGGTTTTATACCTTGAACTTGGCATTTTAGGATGTCTTTGGTCAATTTATCAAAAATGAGATAAAAATCCATGTATTCCTTTCCCAGGATCTAGAAAGAAGTGAAATCCCACTTCACAGAGACCCTGAGCCAGGTCTGTGTCTGTGCAGCAAAGAAAATCCAGATCGATAGTTTCCAGTGGCAGAGTTCACCCTGGGGCAGCACTTCCCAAAATCTGATCCATAGAACACTAGTTGTATGGGATAGTCAAAATTAAGTGGTTCTATCCTCAAATACACTTGGGTGCCTGAAGCTTAAGCAAAACTAAATAGCTCCCCTTACTCAGTAGGATTTCTGAGCTTTTATAATAGTATTGGATAATGTTACTCTCCAAGAAAGGAATTTGCAGCATTTTCAGAATTTACTGGGATGTACCCTTTTTTTTCCGAGCATCTCACAGGATTGATGCTACACAAAATCCTCAGTTCCTGTGCTTACTGATATGGCAGAAATTCTAGATATGCCAGCTCCTGGGAGGAAGTCTCTCTACTCTTCAGACTTCAAATTACAGAATCTTTGGGTGCCTGTTGAAAATACCGTGGCTGTATAGAGTCAGTATTACTCTGCTGTCCCTTTGCAAATATCTAGAGGCCTATAGAACTAATAAAGGCTGAGGTTAACCATCCCGAACTAATTCTAGGCAAAGCCTACTTCCTTCTTCCTATTCTCCTCCATCCACAGAATGATTTTTTTCATGATTTACCCATTTCCTTCCCACATAATGTTATAGCTACTCCCCCAACCCCCACTAATAACCTGACAATACAAATCCCAGCAGAAAGAAGAAACTGAGGCAGAACTCACCTTCCCAGCCTGCATATTCCAACGCACGCCCCCACCCCTGCCCAACTCAATTGAGATCAGCAATTACTAAGGTTCAAGGCATTCTGTTCTCCTCCCCACCCACCAGTGGCCCCTGAAGTCACTTTTCAGTTCTAGGATTAATAGAGTGCAACCACAAATTTTGCTGTCAGTCCTGGAAGCTAAAGCTGCCATCACTACCTAAAATCTCAGGAGTAAAGCCTTCAGTAAGCAAAGCAGGCTAATGACTCCTGCCCCTCTGGTAATAAACAGCAGAAATGAGCTGCTGGGGAAAGCCAGCACCCCCATAAACCCACACATTAGCCGGCCTGTGTGCTGGAACAGCAGTGGTGCAGGGAGAAGGCAGGGCCAGGATGGAGCACAGAGCTGGGAGTGTTGGGAAGGGAAGGATCTACAAAGACCACCTAAACAAGCTCTTTCATTTTGCACAGAAAGAGACAAAGGTCCAGAGAAATAAACTTGCTTGTCCAAGACCACATCATGCATCAGTGGTTAAGCTAGGAGTAGAACTCCAAGCAAATCCTCCCTGAGTGAAATCCAGGGCAGATCAGCCAAGCTATTTTTAACAAAGCTTCTCTTTGGGTCTCTTATACATTATGCATGCCATCCAACTTTAGGGATACAGTGATATAAAAGTGTAAATAAAGTATAAAATGGAGAGTGGAGGTTTTTTTAAATCTCTGTGCCTGTTTCCAGCTCTCCAAAGGTAGTGGGTTTGCAGTACTGCAATGGAAAAATCATGCTAGCATTCTTAGAAGGAAATTTGAAAGACAATCTGCATTCTGATTCTCCCATCACAGCCAGGTAACTAAACCTGATTTAGCAATTTATTTAGAGGGAATAACTATTGGAATACAAAACAAAGAGGAGGGGAAGAGTAATAAAAGCAACTTGGAGCTAAATTCCAATCTCCTCTAAGAAAAATATCCTTCCTTTGCAGATTCCCTTGGAAATCAGGCCACATCCCCCTGCTGGGCACTGAAGACTCTAACCCAAAAAGAGGGAAGGCTATCTATTTTGTGGCCTTAATATTTTAACAAAAATTCTCAATTAAGCCATGCAGGACATGAGGAAGACAGCACAATGAGTACAACCCAACTCCCAGCTAATGGGAAAGTTCTGCAGGGTCCCAAGGAGTGCCTCAGATTCCAGCAATCTGGGAACCTTGCTCTGTCTTCTGACAGTTTTCCAAGCTCAGATACACAGACTCAGCATGGGGTTTTCAAAAGCAAACCATGCGTGGAGGGAGCTCCCCAGCCAGGGTAAGTGACAGCTTGAGGGAGGGAGTCTCTGTTCTAGGAGAGTTATTCCCATCACCAGTTCTTATTTCCTGTCCTCCTTCAGGATTGGTATTCAGATGATCATCTCATTTCTGGCTTTTGGAAAAATACAGCCAGAAAAAATACTCTCTGCCAGTCCAGCCTTCTCTCAGCTAGGTCCCTAGTCTCACATGGAACTGGAACCTGGAACCTGAGACTCACACTGTGTCACTTTGAGGAAGCCCAACCTCTAGGGGCCTCACACATTCCACATGTCTGACCAAGGGAGACCAAGGTCATCTCTTCTAGGTCTACAACTCAAGGACTCTAGGATCTATGATTTGATGGCAAGCAAGACAATTAAGACCAACATCTCCCAGAGTATTTCATCAACCAAATCTATGCACATTCTCAAATATATCAAACAGTCCCTCTGCATGTATCTTTTTTTTTTTGGAACCCAGCAGATGTGATTCTGCAAAGTTAACAGACAAGTTCCTAATGAATGAGGGCCACCAATCATGTTATGGCACTTTGCACCCCAAGCCTGGGTCTAGGAAAAGTCCTAAAGGATATGTCTCCCCCCACCACTCCAACCTTCTGGAAAATGCTTGTTTGTCAAGATTATCCAAGAAAGGGAACGATGAGGCAGGTGGGACAAATCAGGGGGATACTGAAAAGCCATTCAGATAGGACAGAGATTCTGCTGCCCCACCTTTCTCTCGTGAGTAGGGACAGGTGACTTCAACCTTTATCCTTCCTCTCTAATGTCCCCCAAATTCCCCTTGGCCCACCTAAGCTCACTTGGGCTCCACTCTGCCCCAAACCAGCAGACCATCATCTCTCAACCTAGCCTGAACAATCCATTGGCTTTAATTATTCTATCAGGAATGGAAGCTGTCCAGAGCTAGAGAAAGGATAAAGCCCTTTTCTCATCTGTGTGATTCAAGGCCAAGGTTGCCAGCCAACCCTAGGCTTAGAAACTAAGAAAAAGAGGACTCAGATAATCCAGCTCCTGGAATCAAGATTTCTCTTCTTCAGAGAGAATTCCTTTCCACCTGTACCAGGGGCACAATGCTGATCCAGGGAGAGAAAGTCCAAAACTGTACCACTGTTTCTCAGCATACTTGCTGGAAGCCCTCTAGAACATATTGTGAATTCCTCTTGGGTCATGTTGCAAAGGACATAGAGCTGGAACTCCTGAGCCAAGTCATCATGTATTGCACAAACCTCAGTGTAACTCATCGCCCCTTGGACTCAAGAGGCTACACCAGACTGATAACTAATATCCTCCGAAGGCCTAGAAACCTCTGGCTGATTCCAGTAGAGATACCCAGCCCCAGATCCTCTCCCAGAATAGAATATCCACACAGGCCTACTCCTAAGGGGAAAAGTCACAAACCAGAGCTTCTTAGTACTGGAGACAACTGAGAAACTACACAAATTCTTTCCTAGAGCTCCAACAAGTTCCATGCCTAAAAGATCCCCAGGAAGGCAGCTCATAGTTATTTTGAAATACCTGAAAGATTGGTAACTCAGGCCCATTAACTTGGGGAAAACTCTTCCAAATATCTGCACTAAACTCCTACAACTTCTGTCACCAAAACCCACTTTCTCATAGCCTCCAAAGCTTTCCTTGGCTTCTTATTGCCCAAAGAATTAATTCCAAGCTCCTGGCACTAAATTGAAATCCCTCCATGATCTGTACCCAGCCTGCAATTCTAAACTGAATCTGCATTGAGCTGGTACATGCCCTCTGTAACCAAGCCACACCAGTCTGGTCAGCAGGCCCCAAGCACACACTGCACTTGGGCCCATCATTCTCTTCCTCACCCACCACACCACCACACCGTCCCACAGTACCACCATTACCCTTCTGCTCTACTCCTTTCTAAAGAACCAGGTCAACCGCCACATGTTCCATAAAGCATTCCACTCTGAGTCAGAATGAACAACTCCTACCTTTGTATTTCCCTGGAAGGAAACGAAACACCAACTTCAAGAGTCAGTCAGGGCAAAGGCTTATTTATTAATTCATTCATAAACATCTACCAAGCCACTAGAGTATGCCAAGCCCCCAGCACTTTGCTAAGAACTGTCACTCTACAAAATTGAATAAGACAGCGGATCTTTAGGCTGCTCATAGCCCAACAGTGCAAGCCAATAAAATAACACAAACTGCTATGTAACTTGACAATTGCTCTAGTGCATATATAAATATCATGCTGAGTGATGCATGTAGTCAACAAAGAAATCAACTCAGACCCAAGTGTCACTGAAGAGATATCAGTGACCACAGGAAAAGGTCTTGGGAATCATGTGACTAACATGTGGAAGGAACCTAGCAAGTTAGAGATAGACCCAACAGGAAAGCTGACTCTGCTCCTCCAGGGAGGTATTGGGGATGGATGCTCACGGAATCTCAATTAACAAAGCCTTCCCAGATGAAATCTGACTGAGGCTTACTTGGGGTGTAGAGAAAAACTATAATGTAAGTTAAGAGCCTACTTCCCCATGTTCAGCTAAATTCAATTCTGTTCAACAGTCATTTCCAGGGACCTAGTAGTAGCCCTATGAAGTCATTCTCCTGCATGAAACCAAGTTCAAACCTTAAGACTGGGCTTCAATTCCAGAAAGCTGTAGTTGTTCCCGTGCATACCAAGAATCCTGTTCCTAGTGAACTCTCTCTGGAGTCCATTGCCCGTGCCTTACTGCATTCTCAATTTCCCCCACCAGACTGTCAACTCTAAGAAGGCAGGGACTGCACTCACCTGGTTCATTGGCTTTCAGATTTTCAGCCTGAGAATTCCAAGTTTAAATGAAATCTTACTTGGAAGCATGAAAGAGTTAAACAGAACAAAGCAAAGCTTGTTTTGAGGGGGCCACAGCCTGTCCCATTGATGCAGTAACAAATCACACAAATTTAGTAGCTTAAAATGACACAAACTATTATCTAATGGCCCAGAGGTTAGAAACCCAACACAGGTCTCCCGTGAGCTAAAATCACAGTACCAACAAGGCTGTGTTGTTTTCTCTAGGGGAGAAACTTTTTCCTTGCCTTTTCTAGCTTCTAGAGGATATCCATATGCCCCCCTTTCTCCATCTTCAAAGCCAGTGGCGCTGCATCTCTTTAACTTGTCTTCCTCTCTGACTCTCCTTTTCTGCCCTCTAATCCACTTTTAAGGAGCCTGGTGATTGCACTGGGCCCACTTGGATAATCCAGAATAATCTGCCTAATTTAAGGTCAGTTATTAATACCTTTAATTCCCCTTTGCCATGTAACACAAAATATTCACTGGTTCCACAGATTAAGCGCGGACATCTTTGGGGAGCCATTATTCTCCCTACTACAGAGCCAATCCACGTCAGACCCAGGGCTCTGCAGAGCAGAGATTATGAAAGAAGGATAGCCACCCTGAAGGATAATGCCTCTGTGGGCAGCCTACACAGGGATCAAACCTGGCTCCTCTGCCCACCAGGCGCAGCAGTGCTCAACTACCCGCTTCCTGCTGCCACCACATGTCCTGCCACATCCTTTCCTCGATGGCAGCCTTCCCAGGACTATAGGGAGATGGGGCAGAAGAACCTAGACAGGACTGGAATGGAGATTAGTGACAGAAAGAGAAATACAGAGAATAAAAGCCCACGCAAGAAGGCACATTTCAGAGAGCACTTCACCACTAAGATTTTCTTCTGGTTACACCAGGCTGTTTGAAGGCACGGTCTGTATTGTACTCATTTCTTGGTTCCTTTCCCTTCCTATCTCAGGGCAGGCAGGCCAGAACCATCACAGAAGTAACATCACGCAGAGCAGCCCTCAACCAATGACAGGCAGGAGTTAATGAATAAATACTCCAGCTTCTTTGCCCTTCAGGGGACAATTCTAAGCTGACCTACACAGTCAACCAGCTGACCCCCCATGGACTTGATTGAGCCCAGTTGTCTGTAGCAGTGACCTAGTTACTAACACTTGTCCCAATTTTCCTAATTTTCCCAGTTTAGCACTGGAAGTCCCATGGCCCAGGGAGCCCTCAGTGCCTGGTAAGCAGGACAATTGGTCACCCTAAACCCAGCCCACGCATGACACAACTTTCTTGCTCTCCTTCCCCATCTTGTTTTCTCACTCCCTACCGGTTCTTCTGGCATCACCTCCGATGGATGACTTGTGCCCAAATCCTTATCTCAGAGTCTGCTTCTGGGAACAGCCAAGCTAAGACAAGCCCATGGTCCAGTTTGTGTCTAACTGGCAGGGCCAGTGTGAGATGGGCATACAGGCATGCACCCCAAAGCCCCAGGGAGCACCATTCACATAGACTATGACGTGAAGGATCTCCCTGCTGGAGAGCACTGGAGGTCCTTGTAACAGCTGGTATCTCTGGCTGGGCCCTCTGTCAGGTTATTCTAGGATGAAATTCTCTTTTCCCCCACTTCCCACCACATGGGAAAGAGGAGGCACACATTACCAAGGAAAATCTTCCCATAGAGACAGCAGGTTTAATCCTCCCCCGCCTTTCTCCTCCTTGTCCAGGCCCTGCCCTGCCCTTTTCCAGATGTTCACATTTAGTCCCGGTGGGAGCCCAGCAGCAGACGAACAGCATAACTGTGCCTGAACACCCTTCCCAATCAACTGAGCTGTGGCAGCTGGGCTTGTCCGAGATGGGGAGAACTATGCAGATGGCAGTTATACATGGGAAACCAGAGAGCCACGGCCACGGCCTCTGCAATTCCCACTCACCTTCAATTAGCAGCCTTGAAAATGAGGAAGGACTCTCTGGGCTCTGACATGCCTCCCACAGACACCACTTTGGCTTCACCTTGAGAGACAGCTGGCCCCCAGGGATGGAAGGCAGCTCTAGCAGTGGACATCTGGACACCCCTAATGAGGCCAGCCCAGAATGGGAGCTCAGCTAATTGCTCAAATAGGCTGTGATGTCTGGATTCCAGCTGCCACGTCTGGCAGCACCATTTGGATGTCTTGAGTTTACTGTGAGGCTGGGACTGAGAGACCCTTAGGAATGGGGAATGTCATCCGGGGTTCATGCTAAAGCAATTAATGGGACATTTGTTGTAGGTGAAGAATGGTGGGATAGTAAAATAAAAATATCACAGCTTGCTGACATTTTACCAGGAAATCCATGGTCTCCAGCCAAGATGGGCCATTCCAGGAATACGGAGCACGTGGTGTGTGATTGCAGAAGAAAGGCAGGGAGGCTGGGAAACGCTCTGGGTCCTGACTTGGGAGCCTGAGCTCGCAAGCACAAACTGACCAGATCACTGCCCTTCCTCACATTCCTCATCTCACCTGGCCTGAAAAGCAAAAGGGCTCAACTTGCCCACCTAAGCCCAGACCACATTCACCCTGAAGCTAATGAATTTGGACCTTAGGGCCTCTCATTTGCATAGGTCAGTTTCCTTCAAGACCCTGGAGACATGTTTTACATGGTGTATCTTTTTTTTTTTTTGCAAAATTTGCAAAAAGAAAAGGGTACTTTAACCATGATCAGTTAAGACCACTGTCTCCATTCTGACTTTCCCTCAGTCCCACATCTTCTAATGTCAGGTGATGCTGGATTTGGGGGAATTAGCTAAAAGAGAGTTGAATTTAGGGTACACTTTATTTTGGTTTAGTGAGATATATTTATGTGGCTCATAGCTTCTTCTCTTTATAATTCCAGCTGTTCCACTGTAGGAATGGCTTCCAGAAAATCTTCTACTCCCCACTCTACTGACTCACCCAGTGTCACGGCATGAAGGTGCCAGGGCAGGGGGCCTATCAGGACATTTATGTCTCCTATGACACTAGAATTGGGAGTATCTGCATACTGTGGAAGAATGAAGATTTGAAATAGGAGACAGGAGCTAAGCTGTGGAAAATTATTCCATTGTCAGAAGCACAGAAATGTAAGTGGGGAATCAGTTCTCATTAGTCCTTAGGCAAAATGGAAGGGTTCTCTTAGCAGGAGTACACTTGATAACTCTGTACACAATTATAAACATATTATACAATGAAATTAGTTTTCAGTTTTCTACCTGAAGTCAAAGGAGATGACTCTTGACATGAACACTGAATTGTAACAACAAAAAGCAATTGGTCTTTCCAAAAGCAGTAATTCATTAACAGAGATACATTTTAAATAGAAGTAACAAACAGAGTCTTAGATTGTTAGGTATTTCAATTTTAAAAGAAAATAAAATTATATAAACATTGGAACAGAGGAGTTTAATTTCTTGCTTATTTTATTGGCACTGAAAAGTAACAAAATTCACAATATGCTACTACAAAAACACCATGAAAGGTAAGTTGGCTAATGAGTGCAGTTAATTCAAGGGGCATTTAAAATTAGTCACTGCTCAAGAAAGCCTGATCAAAGACCAACAACCTGACTGAAAAATGGGCAAAGGACTTGAACAGATATTTCTCCAAAAAAGTTAATACAAAGTAACAGAGATAGCCATTAAACCCATGAAAAGATGCTCAATATCACTGATCATTATGGAAACATAAACCAAAACTACAATGAGGTATCACCTCACATCCATTAGGATGATAAAGATTAAAAAAAAAAAGAAAAAGGAAAAAAATGACAAGTATTGGCATGAATGTGGAAAATTGGAACCCTTGTGTATTATTGGTAGGAATGTAAAATGGTACAACCACTATGAAAAACAATGGTGGTTCTTCAAAATTTTTTAAATAGAAATAACATTATTTAGCAATTCCACTTTGGGGCATATACCCAAAAGAATTGAAAGCATGGTCTCAAAGAGATATTTGTACACCCATGATCATAAAGGCATTATTCAAAACATTATTCAACAGCCAAAGCATGGAGGCACCCAACTGTCCATGGATGGATGAATGTGTAAACAAAATGTGGTATGTACAGTCAATGGAATACTATTTAGCCTTAAAAAGGAAGGAAATTCTGGCACATTTGATATGGATGCACCTTCAGGACATTGTGTTAAGTGAAATAGCCAGACACAATAATACACAAAATGTATATTATTTCACTTATATGAACTACCTATGGTAGTCAAATTCATAAAGACCAAAAATAGAATGGTGGTTACCAGGGGTTGGGGGCGGGGTGGGAACAGGAAGGGGGAGTTGTAGTTTAATGGATATAGAGTTTCAGTTTCACAAGGTGAAGAGTTCCAAGGATTGGTGGTACAACAGGGTTGTACTTAGTACTACTGAACTGTACTCTTAAAGAACGGTTAATTTGGTAAATTTTATGTTAACTGTATTACTACACTTAAAATTTTTAAATCTCAAAAAAAAAAAAGAAGCTGACGTGTCTTAAATCTCAAAGCTCACTTTTGAGAGAAAAGTTATTGAGGTGTTCCCAAATTAAGGAAACTCTAAAAATGTGATTTTTAAATATGATTTGATTTGAAAACCCTAAAAATTACATGACATTGCCCATAACAAGTTATAAAAATGACAGACAATATACTGAGATCATTGATAAAAAGTAAATTGTAATCAACATAAAAAAGTCTAAATTATCTTTGTATTCTCAGTGTAGAAAATTTTAACAAATTTTTGGTCTACAAAAAGCAATAAAAAAGTATTCAGCCAACAGATAACACAGGTCATCTGTTAATTAATTAATAAAACTATAAATGTTATTTTCTGGAGTCTGTGGTGCTCATGGTATTTTGTAAGCATTTTTGAATTTGTAGTTGATTGTGACTTTCCTCATTCCAACTAAATATTCACTTTTGTATAGAATTTTGTATTCTTTTTCTTAAAGAGGGCCCCCAAATTGTACAAGCATAAGGCCCCATCGAACCTGGATATGCCCTCCCTTATGCCCATCCCTCAACACAGCCATGCTCTTGGGGGAACTTGAACTTTGGCATTATCCCTACCAGAAATGAGATCAGAAGAACCATATGGCTCTGTTGCTCTGTCTGTATGACCTTGAGTGTCCAGTCACAACCTGAGTCTCAGTTCTCTATCTTAAAATAGGGAAAAATCCCTTGGGATCCCCTACTTCCCATAGGTTACATTGGGATTCATAGGAAATCACCATAGAAACACAGTCATAAAAGAAAGAAAGATTAAACCAGTGTTTTATAAAGAGTATACATCACTTACAGGAATTTTCCAAAGAGGCCTTGGCCCACTGGACCTCCCTTCTATGTTTGGGAGGGAGGATTGGATGGGATGGCACAGGCCACAGGACAGTGACTGAATATACGGGAAAGGTGAAAGGAGCTGACTACCTTGGATCTACTGAACAAGGAGAAGCCCATTTGGGATCTGTTGGACAGGGAGGGCACTGGGGGAACTTGGTGCCCTATTGGTCTAGAGAAGGGTCAAAAGAAAATCTAATTGAGTATAATTAAGCTGACACATCTCTCCTAAATCTTTCTTCTTGACGAGTCAAAACAGTAGAATATGGGCCCAGTAAACTGTTTCAAAGCTTGACTGTAATATAAGACAATGACCCTCAGGATTAAAGGAAAAGGAAGAGTTCATTCAAGACTGACAGAATGGATATGGGAAATAAGAAAAATTTTGAATGAAGAATCATTCCAAGCTGAGGCAGAGATGGGGTTAGGTAGCCTGGGCTGAAAATAGAGATCTGAGAGTAGTAATGGGTATGGATGTGCGTAAGATAACCCATGGGGAAAGTGTAGAAGTGTTTTGTTCTTGAAATAAACTATTTGCTTATAATCTAAAAAAAAAAAAAAAAGATTCCTAGATTTCAGGCTCAAGCAACTAGATGGAAGGAAATACTATTTCTTGAGATAAGGAAGGCCAAGAGAGACCCTAAGAAAGGGTAGAGGGGACATTAAGTTCCTTTCTGCACAAGCTGAAGTTCAGAAACTTGTAGGACATCCAGATGAAGAGGCCAAGTAGGCTGTTGGTTATATAAGTCTGGAGCTCAGAGAAGATGTCTGGTTTCAAAATTAAATTTGGGCATCATTAGAATAATGGTGACATTTAAATCCATGGGAATGGATTAGATCATCTAGAGAGAGGAGACAGGAGGGGAGGGGAAGAGAAACCAGGACTGAAGAATCCAAGCATTTAGATAGCAAGTGTAGAAGCCAGAAAAGTAGAAGTGGCTGAAGAGGCAGGGGGCAAACCAGGAGAGAGTGTGTTATCTTCAAATCTAAAAGAAGAAAATGATTTAAAAATAAGAAAGTTCTCTACCACGTCAAATGCTGCTGAGACATAAATCTAATATATTGCCTTTCTGTTATCAGATGACCTACGTGAATAGCGTCCAACACGGACTGGTCAGGGTCACAGGGAGTTACTCTAGAGTCAGCATGCGGGTTGGTCAGGAAGGTTATGCTGACACCGGCTAAATAGAAGGTCGCAAAGCAGCCCAAAGAGTAGACAGGCACTGCTGCATCTATCCTCAGGCAGAAAAGAGGCCAGTCAAGTTATAACCGCCCTGCTCTAGAGCGGTTCTCCATACCAGTTCAGAGGGCCACAGAATTTCATCAGAGAATCGCTATCCATCATCAGCTGGTATCACGCAGAGAAAGTCCATTTGATTACACAAGTGAGTAAACATTAGGTGGACTGGGAATTTCCTTTCATATTCTGTTCCTGCTTTACTATGGGAGCCAATGCCAGTCACATCCATGGCTTTTGTTCACATCCTCATTTTTGGTGGACAGAGGAGAATTGCTCGAGCCAGCTGGTACCAGCTCTGAGAGCCTAGGTAGTATGCATCTCATCCCAACTCCATATTCAGCAATTTCATGTTGATAGCTTGGAATAAGCCAAAGTGGGAGTATTCACACCATGGAAATCAGCAAACATTACTACTTAACGCCTTTTCTCCCCACTGGAAAGCCAGTTGTTAAATTTATCTCCAGCATACCACTGAATAGTGTACTGCAAGATGTAACATGGTATGCCAAAAGGAGAAAATGTTAAGGTCAAATACTTTGGGGAAACACAAATTTTACCTTTCTTGGAAATTCCCAATGCACATGAGTACATTAAACACTCAGAGAAGTCTTTCGGTAAAGAATCTATTTAACTATTTTTTTATAACAGAGTTTTCCAAATTTATTTAGCTATCGAATCCTTTTTTGTAGAACATCTGTTATTGTCATTGAAGTTGATGCTGCTTTGGACTGCTCTTTTTAAATAAAACTACACTGTTAGCATTGACCTGAAAAACAGAAATTGGCCCTAATAGTTCTGCTACGCATTCCCATGGCTATTTCAAGAGGTGTGCAATTGATGAATGTTTGCAGCCATTCTTGTGACTGCTGAAAGACACTTACTATTTATGACCTGAGTTCTGGGTGGTGACTGCTGTCATTAATAATGATAGTTTAACCCCAAGTCTGGGGAGACGGCAGATCTGGAGTCTCTCTGCTGAGCCTGACGTTCCTATGACACAGGAGCTAGGGCTGTAAAGCTCAAAGCACTTAGTGCCAGCACAGGGAGTGCTAGATTTCAAATTCTTTCCTCAGTCAAGAGCAGGCGCTTGGGGACCCAGGACAGGAGTCTCACTCCCAACGTGGAAACCACCACTGGCTAACAGACTGAAGCGTGGAGCTCCTGGGGACCTGGTGGAAGAGAACAACTGCGTTCATTAAGAGAGGCAGGAAGCGGCCATGGGGGTCTTGTCCATCGACAACTTGGCAGGACACAAAGTATTTTACCAAAAGGAACCTCACAGCTGGAAGGAGCAGGTGCGCGCAGAGCAGAGCCAGTGCAAACGCTGGAGAGAGATTAAGGCAGGAAGGAAATTGGATTTTCCCAAGTTCCAAAGGGGAGGGGAACACTAGGAGGAGAAAAGCGGTGAAAGAAAGACTGAAATTGATTTAGGACTTGAAATAAATATCCTTAACTACTAAAGGGGTTGTCATTTTGCATTTTAACAATTTAACAGGAAAAAATCCCCAGTATTAACTGAATCCATGCCTTCAACAGAAAGGGAGATTATCAGCTGCTAAACAGGAAAAACTATAACTAAACAGAAAATGTTCACATCCTTCATTCCCCCAGGAGCAGGACCTGGTGCTAGGAAAAATGCTTCTTCTTCCTGCTCACCGTCCACCACACCAGGGTTCCCCCATGTCTGCACAACAGGAGAGGTACCGGCCCTGGTCCTGCTGCTCTGCATTGATGTGGAGCAAGTGGCCAATTCTCCGTAGGACAAAGACCATAAACTGACGAGCAAGGATGCCTTCCTTCCAGACAAGGGTCAAGTGGAAGGTGGCCACTACATTTCCTGAAAGCTACGGAGTTCTGCTCCTAATCTCTTTAAGGTTCAACTTGAGGCCATGTTTCCTCCCCTACTTCCTCTAACGCCAACCATTTGGAAGTAGTGTTTTACTTTTTTAGAGTTTAGTCACTAAACAAAATACACACACACACACACAGGAGAAGGTCAACTAGATATAACAGCACAATCAATTCTATTTTAAAAACTGATACAGGGTCATAAAAGGTAAAAAATGACCTGTGCACATTCCTAAAAAGGCACAATCTTCACCCATAACTCATGGATTCACCATGCGGCTGAGAACACATTCCTCCACTTGTAAATACTGAGGGACCTGAGTCATCTTGTCATTCCTGGACATTAGTCCCTCCAGAATATTGCCACTGAAGACTTGGGAAGCGTGCTAATGTGCTTTCATTCAAAGACAATGGCAATTACATTAGAAAACTCCTTGTTGTTATTCAGATTCAATCTTTAGTGATTGACATTCCACGAAGTCATTCTCACACACCTTATTGTGTTTAGTTACCAAAATAACCCATGAGTCAGACGATATTATGATCCTCATTTTCCAGTTAAGAAACTGAGGCTAAGAGAGCTCAAGGCCAGCAGGGCCCAGGTCACACAGCTGGTAAGCAGATCTGTGTGACTGTAAATCTCTTGCTCCTTCCCCTACCCCTTGCCATAATCCTCTGGAAGGCAGGGATCAGCAATGAACTCCACAGGGCCCCCAACACAGAGACTTGTGCAAGTAACTA
Source organism: Smutsia gigantea (assembly GCA_032199065.1). NCBI lineage: Eukaryota > Metazoa > Chordata > Mammalia > Pholidota > Manidae > Smutsia > Smutsia gigantea. The sequence goes on from JAVSCE010020579.1 coordinate 34,060, forward strand.
CTTAATTAAAGATGAGGGAGAAAGGTCTCTCTTCCCACTGCCCCTAATGTAGGTTCTTGGTGCTTATTCCTCAACAGACCCCCATCTCCTCTGTCCCCTCATCTGTGCATACACAATGTACCCTCCTCAACCCCCAAGCCTATTCCATACACCAGCTTGCTAAATTTGCTGGAGTAGCTTGAAATGTGTAACAAATGCAGCCCCAACACCCAGCCCTAGCCCTTTCTTCTCTAAAAATCCTTCCAGGGAGCGCAGGACCCTGTGGGCTAGAATGTAAAAGAAAAATGACCAGGGAAATTAAGGAGAATGTGGCCAGCAAATACTTGTTGAACAGACAAGTCCACTGAACACATCAGATCAGCTTTGCTGTTCTCTCAGGCTTCCAGCTAATTCTTACATCTTTCTTAATTGGCTGACCCCTTTTTAATCAGGACCAGAATGTGGCTCAATACCCCAACCAGGAAAGACATGCATTCAAACTCACCGGAGAGACCTGGCAGAGGACCACATCTGGCCTCTGCCCCTTAGATATATCCTTATGCTGCTTCCCTCTCCCTAAATCATTTTTTTTTGCATCAAGCTGCTCCCTCATCCAAGAATCTTTAATGATTCCTCACTAACTCTAGGACTAACTCCAAGTTTCTTAGCAAGGCATTTCACAACTCCATATCATTCAAATGCTACTCATTCAGTGCATGCATGGATATACTGGATGGATGGATGGATGGATGGATGGACAAATGAATGGATGAATGAATGGACAAATAGATCTAATGCTTAATTTGTTGTTAGAGCATTTCCTCTGTGCCCGTGGGGTAGCAACAACCTTCTATCTGTCTCTGGGAGAAAATGAAAGAACTCATCCCCTTTTCCTGCACATCCCTGCCCCCTGAGCATTTACAACTTTACCACTATTGACATATAAGTCTCTATTGTTTCTATGGTTCCTAATCTAACCCATCAGCCTAGAGGGGTCACAGGAAGGGTCACATCCTAAAATGCGAACTATCCTGGATGCCTGGGCACTAAAACTTCTAGGATTACTAAACAGTGTTGACTCAGATAACTTCCTTCTCACACCTCCACTGCCTGGTTTTTGAAATTGAGGCCTTCAGATATGGATTAGGTTTAGGACAAAAACTTCTCTTTGTTTGAGAATAAACAATATTCCCCAATTTTTTTAGACATCAGCCACCTAGAGAATGCAGCTGCTGAAAGATATTTGGAAATCCCCCAAAGTATTTGCAAATGCGGAATCCTTGAGTGTAGCCAATGGATCTGACCCCTGCCTAAGGCTACATAAGAGGCCCAGGGAATCCGAACTGGGCAGCTACTGAAAGGGGCCTGAGAGTATCCAGGTAAACTGTCAAGGTCAAGCTCACCCCTGCTGCTGCTCTTGCAGCTAGGGCCATGTAGGGAGGGTATCTGAGCAACTGAGGGAGCCCCAGTCTTCCATCATTCCCCTCTGTGTCCTTGACCCTTGGTATCTCAGGGACATAGTGCACATTCTCCTCCGTGACCAAATAAACCTGCTGTCACTCTTTTATCATTCTTAATCTTTTTAGTCATGCTAATGAAGAGGCTGGGGTCTATGTGCTGCTCCCCAGTGAGCGGCAGTTGGATTTTTATTTCTTGTGAATGATGAACAAGAGCTCTACTTATTATTTCTCTTTATGTGCACACACTCCTTCCTGATAGTTACCTGATGGGCCAGAGTTAAGAAGCATGTAGATGTTGCCTTGCTTGCTCCTCAGCTTCTCCTTACCCACCCTCTACCCTATCATGCTTCTGACCGTGAAAGAGAAGGAACCCTTACCTGACCTCTCAACCACCCTGACCTTGAAGGCAGCCTGTTCCCAGGCCTGGCCCAGCATTGTTCTAGTGGACACATGAGCACTGACCTAAATCAGAACACTGCATCCTGGACCTAATGGAAGCTGGCTTAGAGGCTCCACTTGGCCAAGGATAGAGCATGAGGATTAGGAATCACAAGCCTGTGTACACTAGAGTCTGCTCCCTGATCCCATGTGGTCACATAAGTCCTTTCCCTCTCCAGGCCTGTTTTTCTTCTGGAAAGGAAGAAGAATTGACTTATTCCCAATGTTAATGCCAATCGTAAAGTACCTCTGAAAAGCCTACTACCAGGAAATGTCCAAGAACATTATGAAGTCATACAGAAGACCTGATGAAATGGAAAAAATACTGTGTTCATATAAAGATGTCAGTTGTCCCAGATTAATCTATAAATTTAATGCAATCACAAATTTCAAGAAACTTGACAAGATGCTTCTAAAGTTGATATGGAAGAACAAGTGCATTAAAAAAAAACAAGAAAACAATGGGTAAATGAAAACAAAGAAGAACACAAAAGGGAATTCACTCTATCAGATAGAATAATTATAACACCCTAGTACTTTTTAAAATGTGGTGTTGTCTCAGGAATAAATGAATAGATCTATGCAACAGACTAGAATACCTACAAATCAGCTAGTATGTGGTAGGCACAATAATGACTTCCCAAAGGTCCCCACCACCTCCTCTTAATCCTTGGAGCCTGTGAATCTGGTATGCTACCTGGTATATTACTTTCCTAGGGTTGCTGTATTCAACACTACAGGCTAGGTAACTTAAACAACAGAAATTGATTTTCTCACAGTTCCAAAGGATGAAAGTTCAAGATCAAGGTGCCAGCAGTCAGTTTCTTCTGAGGCCTCTCTCCCTGGCTTGCAGATAGCCACCCTTATTACTGCCTCTTCACGGTTGTCTTTTGTTCTGTGTTCATGCATCCCTGTTTTCTCTTGGTATGTCCAAATAACCTCTTCTCATAAAGGCGTAATAAAGATTGCACTAAGGCCCACCCATATGACCTTAATTACCTCTCTAAGGACTCTTTCTCCAGATACAGTCACATTCTGAGGTACTGGCAGTTAGGACTTCAAGATACGAATTATGAGGCAACATGAATCAGACCATAACATGACGGAGGGGAAATAAGGTTGCAGATGGAATTAATCAACCAACCTTGAATGAGGAAAGGAGATTATCCTGGATTATCTAGGTAGGCCTGATGTAATCAAAAGTTTCCTGACAAGTGAAAGAGGAGGTCATGAAAGTCAGCTTCAGCAGAGTGACTCCGTATAAGAAAGGCTTACTGATTGCTCACTTTTGAACGGAAGGGGGCCATGAGCCAAGGAATGCGGACAGCTGGAAAAAGCAAGGCAACAGACTCTCCCCTCAAGCCTCCGAAAGAAATGTAACCCTGCCAACACCTTGATTTTGGCCCCATGAAACCATTGCAGACTCTGAGCTCTAGAATTGAAAGATAGTACATTCGTGTTGCTTTAAGCCACTAAATTTGTGTAATTTGTTACAACAGCAATATGAAACCAATATATCATGTATATGAAGAAATTATGGTATGATAAAAGTATCATTTCAAATAATTACAAAAGCATCGACAATTAACTAGTCATCTGATTAAAAAAATTAATGAAGTCAGATTTCTATGCCAGGCCATTCACAAAAATAAGGTCCAGATGGATTAAAAACCCTAACAATATGCACATGAGAGTATTGACAGAAAATATGGGAGACTGTGTTTATAACTCTGGAGTAGGGAAGGGGAAATACACAGCCAAAAATTAACAAAGTTCATAATATTAAAACATAAAACATTTGCTGCAAAAGACACCATAAACAAACTCTAAAGACAACAAAAAACAGGAGAAACATATTCACAACAAACATACTCTCTGAATTTTGTTGTTTTTTCTTCTTGTCAGTGAGTGTGGATTCATTTACTAATTAAAAACAAAAAAGGAAAAAAGGTGAGAAAAGTCTGCTCTACCATCTTTTTTTTCTTCCCAGGAATGGGATTGGAATAAATGAGGAACCTCTCTGAAAACAAATGCACCAGGGGAACATGAGTCTTTGTTTTGTTGAAGTAAAAAATAAATTACAATTTCTTGGGGCTCCTCTTCCTTGCACACACCTGTGGAGGAAGCTAAGACCCCAGGGCCATGGGGGAAGACTGCTGAAAGGCTAATCTATTTAGAACCCGCTGAACTTGCGGCTGAAACTGCCTCCTTACTTCCTCTTTCTCTCTTCTTCCTGGACACACAACTAGACTACATTCCCCAGGCTCCCTTGCAGTTAGACGTGTCCCCCCTATGTTCCAGCCAGTGGAATGTGAGCACACAAGCATCACCTCCTAAGCCTGGCACAGGAGAACTCACATACTTCCTGGTGTCTCTTCTTTTGCTGGCTTGATACAGGTGAATGTGCAAACTTGGAAACCACACGCTGACGTTACAAAACCATAAAATAGAAGGAACTTGGGTCCCTGAAACTTTGCCTGAAAGAGAGTCAGGCAGTTATCAGAAACACCCACACTGAGTTCGTGAGAACTAGAAGAAAACTATGCTGTATTTAAGCTACAATACATTCTTGGGTTTGTGTTCATTTTGGCAGCTGGTACAGCTTTAACTAATTCAGAAGTCATCCTGATTTCTTCTGGCTAAATTCTTGGTCTTCCATCTCAACAGCCCAACTAAGCCTAAGAATTCTTTGGGTTAAATACCTCAGTTAGAAATCACACTGGGTATTTTGCCTTGTGACTGGGCCCTGACTAATACATCAACACTCTCCTGGAGCTGCCCCGAGTTCCTCAGTCATCTCAAAGGTACTGATCGCACAGGAGCAAAAGAGATGACCTTTTCTTCCTCTGCCCAGTATCCTTGCCCTCCCTATTTCTTGCCACGCCCAGACAAAAAGAAAACCATAAAACATGTCTCTGCCTCCTGCTGGCATTCAATAGACCTCACCCAGGGCTGCAAACTGGAGCTACAGGGGCCCAGCAAAGCATATTTTGTCCCGTGTCCATGATGTCATTGCCTACAGAGCCAGCTCCCCACCCCACCCGCCCCCAGAAAAGGTAGGTGAGCCACAGAAACAAACTCCCTCCTGCTGCCCGCTGACACGTTCTCCAAGCGGTTACCCCCCTCACTCACTCTCTGATCCAGCTTCCACACCAGCACCAGGGACCCACATCCTAGAAAGAGGGGCTGATGGAAGAATGGAAGCTCCTTAAAGACCAGGCTTTGTTCTTTACACAGTGGTATCCCATGGCACACAACTTGCAGGGCACAAATACAAATTTGTATCTGAATAGTTCTTGAGAGAATACGTGTTTGTGTCCATTCTCTTTGCCTTACACATGGCCAACATTCAGTAAGTCTACATGGACTGAATGCATTGGAATGGAATTGGACTGGGAGTGGGCTGCAGCTGAAAAGTTGCCTCCTCTGAGGAATCTTCCCCTATCCCCCCAGGGAGAGTTGCTTTTTTATTCTTTCCTCTCTGCACTTCCCCAGCTCTTTCTTGGTGCTTCTGTTTAACCTTAGCCATGCAAAGTTGCAACAGATCTGTTTCCACGTCTGCCTTCCCAATATACGAGGAACTCCCCAAATACACAGTTGCTACATCTTTTTCATTTTTGTATCTGCAGACCTGGTACATAATAGGTATTTCAAGGACAAGTAAATAAATTAATAAACAGACCCTGTCATAATGGTACAATTTGTACACCAAAAGGAATTATAGCTCTAAGTCAGGTAACTGTTAAAGACAAACAAAAGAATAAGAAATAGAGTATCTGAGCCCCATAAAGGACCCTGAGAGGGCATCAATTCCCTCCTTCCAATGCAGGAAACCCCTCCAAAGGATTCCAGATTTGAATCTTTGATTTAAATACTCTCTACAATGGGAAGTTAGCTGTAATAAAATAGTCCACCTTGAGACAGCTTTGGTTGGTAAATGTTCTTCCTTCTAGTTGGTCACAGCCTTCCTCCTAATCACATCTCTAAGGGCTCTAGTTGTGCCCTCTGGAGAAGACATCTCAAAATATTCCTGACTAGTAGCAGAGATTCTAGAAGATTCCACAGTCCTGAGCCCCAGGCCAACTCAGATTTGGTTGTAAGTACCATGCGCACACAGGGAGTTCATTTCCCTGCCTCCAGCTAGAATTCTCAGAAATATGTCCTACTCCTTTCTGAAGAATATCTACAGGAAAGAACTCCAGCCAATTTCTCCACGTTTGGTCCCGGGCTAGCATGTCCTAACTGTGTTCAGTTCTGACTTAAGTGTCTTTTATTACAGTCTCTGTCACTTCCCTCAGTGAAGAAAGGCCCCTGCCACTACATAAAGAGTAACCACTTCCTCATTCTTCCTCCTTCCCCAACACATGGCCTTGGCAACCCAGCCTTCTCTTTTATGAGCCGATTCATAGGTTCTGAGCAAAGCCCTTCCTTAAGCACCCTCTACTGCCACGTGGGGGTGACCAACGCAGCCAGGAAGCCGGGGCTGCTGCCGAGGCCCCAGTACCTATGTCACCACGTGGACAGCCACATGTGGGAGCACCACCTCCATTCAGGAATAGAGGGACGTGAGAACCAGCAGGTCCCTCCTGACAGACCTATTGTGGACTCCAACCCCCGCCCTGCTGGCCAGCCCTGAGGAGTGCGGGCCCCCAGGCCATGAGCTTAATTCCTTTGCACAGGGACATTTGTAACTGCACTTCCTCTTTGTTCTGAGGAAGCTGGGAGTGGGCAACAGAACAAAGGCAAGTCTTTGCAGAACAGGGGTGAGGGAGAATCCATGCTGTGAATCTGGGACTGGGCTGTATGTGGAGGGGGCTGGGGAAGCAGGAGGAGGGGGTCCAGAGTGCACTAAATACCCACAAGTGTTCAGGCAGCCCTTTCATTGGGCTCCCACTAGACCCAGCCACGTCTGAACCAGTTTATGGAAACTTAAAGGAAAAAAATGTCTTGATTGTTTTTCTCTCCCATCCCCCGGATTGTGGAAGGCCATTCTCTTAAGAGAAGAGGAGAGGGGAGGGGAGAGGAGCTAGGAGAAAAAGGGTCTCCTTTTCTGTTTTGGGAAAATGCATTTGATTGAAAGAAGTGTGAAATTTTTGTTATGCACCTGATCTAGAGCTTTAACTCTAATTATTAGAATATTCTTCATGATGTCAAGCCTAAATCCCTCCAGCTACTTGACAATTGTGAGACCATGGAGACTCCTAAAAGGTTTCTGGGGCATCCTTTAGTGTATAGAATGTGATCGGTGTTTCCTCACTCTAACTGTCCCTCCTCAGCAGCTGGGAAGAGATTCCTCTGGCATAGTAATTCTCAGAGGAGCTCCCTGCACCAGTATTAACAAGGGAAGGTCTGTGTGTGCTCAGTGCTTCACTCTGAGAAAACTTACCAAAGGGTTCCACTGACTCACAGTGGCCAAGATGGATGCGAGAGAGACAGAGAGGGGACCCAGAAGTGGGGAAGAGAAGAGAAAGGGAGACAAGTGTGAGAAGGAACTCCTAGGTGTCCATTCAAGACTGACAATCTACTGGCTGAAAGACAGTTCCATAGAAAACGTCATCTTTGCCACCACCCTCCTATTGCCTGGGCTCTGGGTGTTTTGTTACCTAAAATTATCGTTTTCTTCCTGTGATGGACTTAGCTACAGTGTCTTCTGCAGGCCGTAATGTGCATACATGTGAGTCACCTTCCTATACATGTCCAGATCACTTCCATATTATCCTTTGGGCCTCCTTTCTCCAAATGACTCTTTCCTTTCACTTTCCTCCCAGAAATTTAAAAGAAGGAAGAGGAAAGAAAACTCATGGATTAAACATCTAACTTGCACTAGGACATGAGAGAAATGCTTTACAGTGCCCTCATTTCACCCTCCTAGCTACCCCCAAAGGTGGGTGTCATTTTGTTATTGATAAGGAAGCCAATGGCAGCTGGCAGGTGGAGCTCTGGATCTGTCATACTCCAAGGACAGGGCTCCCGTGGTCCTTCCACCAGATCTGAGTTTGTGCTACCAATCCTGACCCATTCTCATGACCCCCATATGCCTTCAACCCTGCTACTGATCTGGATATCCAACCTAGATCTTATCATAAGAAAGAAACAGCATCATGTCGCCAACTTGGAAGTCAGGAGATCACCCCTGGCTCTGGATCAGACGCACACGTGAATCCATGGACGTGGAAGCTGCCAGAAGAAGATGAGGTGTCTGGATGGAAATGCTATCCACAGCACACAAGGGCCAGGAAAGAGCCCCAATTGTTCATGGCTGGGCTGCTCTGGAAATCACAAGGCGCCGGCCCAGAGCCCAGCTTCCTTAATTACCAAAGTCGTGTCAGGAAGATGCATTTCCCAAAAGTGGATACTCAAATCTCTGTTTTCCTCCTTAAAGCAAGACTGTGAATCCTAGAGAGATCTCTGAATACAAGATGCACTGCAGAGACAATCACCAGGCTATAGAATCACAGAATATCAAAGCTGGACAGGATCTCAGAGTTTATCCAGCCAGACCCCCTTATTACACCTCTGGGAAACTGGCGACCTGGGCAGGGAAGGTCTCCCGACATTGTACTGCAGCAGCAGGTGAACTCTATCCCAGGGTCCCTGAACTGACACCCAACCCCCCTCCACCCCACCAGGTGTCCCAAATCAGATCAAAAAACTGGGACAGCTTTTTGGTTTTCCTTCTTTTTGGTTAGCTTCCACTGTATTTTATGCAAATACAAACTTAAGACAATTCACACTTAAAACAAAAGCACATAAAAAGTACAGGAGACACTCCTAAGAGAAATTAAAGAGGACACTAACAAATGGAAATGCATCCCATGCTCTTGGCTAGGAAGGATAAATATTGTCAAAATGGCTATACTACCTAAAGCAATCTACAGATTCAATGCAATCCCTATCAAACTACCAACAGCTTTCTTCAATGAACTGGAACAAATAATTCTAAAATTCATATGGAACCACAAAAGACCCCGAATAGCCAAAGCAATCCTGAGAAGGAGGAATAAAACAGGGGGAATTACACTCCCTGACTTCAAGCTCTACTACAAAGCCACAGTAATCAAGACAATTTGGTATTGGCACAAAAGCAGACCCACAGACCAGTGGAACAGAATAGAAAATCCAAACATTAACCCAAACATATACAGTCAATTAATATTTGATAAAGTGCCTTGGATATACAATGGGGAGATGACAGCCTCTTCAGCAGCTGGTGTTGGAAAAACTGGACAGCTACATGTAAGAGAATGAAACTGGACTACTGTCTAGCCCCATACACAAAGGTAAACTCAAGGTGGATCAAAGACCTGAATGTAAGTCATGAAACCATAAAACTCTTAGAAAAAAACATAGGCAAAAATCTCTTGGACATAAACATGAGCAACTTCTTCATGAACATATCTCCCTGGGCAAGGGAAACAAAAGCAAAAATGAACAAGTGGGACTATATCAAGCTTAAAAGCTTCTGTACAGCAAAGGACACCATCAGTAGAACAAAAAGACATCCTACAGTATGGGACAATATATTCATAAAAAACGTATCTGATAAAGGGTTGACATCCAAAATATATAAAGAACTCATGCACCTTAACAAACAGAAAGCAAATAATCCAATTAAGAAATGGGCAGAGGACATGAATAGACACTTCTCTAAAGAAGAAATTCAGATGGCCAACAGGCACATAAAAGATGCTCCACATTGCTTATCATCAGAGAAATGCAGATTAAAACCACAGTGAGATATCACCTCACACCAGTGAGGATGGCCGACATCCAAAACACAAACAACAACAAATGTTGGCGAGGATGTGGAGAAAAGGGAACCCTCCTACACTGCTGGTGGGACTGCAAATTAGTTCAACCATTGTGGAAAGCAGTATGGAGGTTCCTCAAAAAACTCAAAATAGAAATACCATTTGACCCAGGAATTCCACTCCTAGGAATTTACCCTAAGAATGCAGCAGCCCAGTTTGAAAAAGACAGATGCACCCCTATGTTTATCGCAGCACTATTTACAATAGCCAAGAAATGGAAGCAACCTAAGTGTCCATCAGTAGATGAATGGATAAAGAAGATGTGGTACATATACACAATGGAATATTATTCAGCCATAAGAAGAAAACAAATCCTACCATTTGCAACAACATGGATGGAGCTAGAGGGTATTATGCTCAGTGAAATAAGCCAAGCCGAAAAAGACAAGTATCAAATGATTTCACTCATATGTGGAGTATAAGAACAAAGAAAAAATACTGAAGGAACAAAACAGCAGCAGACTCACAGAACCCAAGAACGGACTAATAGTTACCAAAGGAAAGGGACTGGGGAAAATGGGTGGGAAGGGAGGGATAAGAGGGAAAAAGGGGCATTACGATTAGCAGATGTAATGTTGGGGGGGCACGGGGAGGGCAGTACAACTCAGAAAAGACAAGTAGTGATTCTATAGCATCTCACTTACGCTGATGGACAGTGACTGTAATGGGGTTGGTGGGGGGGGACCTGATGAAGGGGTAGTTTAATAACCATAATATTGCACATGTAATTGTAGATTAATGATAATAAAATAAATTATATTAAAAATAATAATAATAAAAATAAAGCACATTTTGCTTAAGCAAAAAAAAAAAAAAGTACAGGGAGTCTGAGATCCAGCTGCCTCTCTTTCTCAGAGAAATGGTACTAAGCTCCAACCCAAGTGGCCGAGGCTGTGGGCCTGGTGCTGTTCTGTGGGTCCCATCCCATTGATCTGCCCTGCCTCCCTGTTTGTCAGTGTCCTGAGTTGTTACTGCAGACCCTGAGCCTCTGCCTCCCCAGTTAAGCTGCTGTAGATCAGATATTTTCAGCTGCCCCTTCTAGTTCACTCACTTATCAACCTGATCACCTGGGACAGGCACAAGCTGGCCAGTGCAACCTGCAGATGGACACATGGTAACAAGAGCCCCTAGGCTTCTGTGGGCGTCAGTCTCCCTCCACCCGGGATGAGAGCTCTCCAAATGGGCTAAGGCACGTCCAGTCCCTAGGAGCAGGTCTGGGTGCTGAGCCATGGGCTTTCTGCAGAAAGCATGAGACAGCTAAGAAAGAACAAAAGGGGTCTCATGTTTTCATTGAAGTCAGTGCTACTGAGAAATTGGAGTCACAGAGAACACCGATTTTACACTGCCGCTGCAGGATCTCAGGGTCTTCACCATCTAACAAGCCTACCCGTAAAGCTGCGGTGGATGACCAGGATGCAGGGCATGGTACCCAGCCTCTGGCCTCCCAGTGGAGAAAGCTGGCAGTTCTAGTGCCAGCCCCATGCTTAGCTGTGCCAAGGAACACACAGGCCACATCACTCCTCATCCTAGGCACCACCATGACTGTGACTTCTCTATAAATGTCCCAATTTCCTGGTGGCAAGGAGAGACAGAATAACTCCAACAGCCACGAATTTAGGTGTCCTTCCAACTCCAGCAAGCCATGGGGGCAGGAGAAGTGGCTGTTACAGGAAGCCACAAGAAAAGCCAACCACTCACCCCTATTTAGGAAAGCAGTCTGTCCCTGCCTCCCCCTAATGCTGCCAGGCTTCCTCCCACACCAACCCCTGCTTTTTCCTCTAACCCAGTCAGACATCTGTTCCCTCCTAGATCACCAATGTCATAAATAAACAACCTGAGCCTGTATTCTTTCCAAGTGTTTCTGTGTAGCTTCCATCAAAGGAGAAAGAACAAAGACTCTGTGTTTTGGGGAGACAGGGCTCAAACGGGCTGACAGGTGAATTCAAGGGTAGAGTTAGAGCTCACGGGGTAAGGTGGGTAAGGCCAAGGTCTGCATACAGGGCTCTGGGAAAGTAAAGATCCACAGGGAGAATACATTGAACTGCAGGGCATCCATTTCTCTGTCTCCAACCAGAGCTTTAACACCCTAATTCATAAGAAGCCCTTTTCCAAAACTCCCTTCTTAAAGAGGGTTCCTTGACAGACTCTGGCTTCAGTTTCTGTTGTTTTTCTCTCAAGAAGAAGAAGAACTAGAAGCTGAGCTGAGAAGAAGCTGGTTTAGCCCACAGGGAGGGCCTAGACCATTTCACCAGACCTCTCTTCGCCTAGGAGCCCCTCCTGGAGCATGACACCCAAGAGTCCCCACCCAGCCCGGGGAGAAGGTCCATCCTCCTTGTCCCATGGTGTGGGAGCCTCCCAATGTGCTGCCCACTGGCTTCCACGTCAGTTATAAAACCACCAGCCAGCCCATAGTTTTCCAAAACATGCTCAAAGATTATCTTACCACAGAGGGGGTTATCTGACACAGAGATCTTGCTGCATGGCTCAGGAAAATATCTTGACAGCCATGAAAAGGTAAATCGAGACACCAGACTTGCACTAGCCAGGGCCAGCTGCACCATGGCCCTGTGCCTGGCAGCTCTGGACAGTTCTCAGATGTAAATACCTCTCCCCTTCCTCATGTTTTCCCCTCTTCTCCTCTGGTTTTTTTCCTAAGGATTAGGAGATTTCATTTTCATCGTTCTGTAGGTGGAAAGGGAGGTCTTTCTGAGCCAACGCCAAGCAGTGCATGTTCCCTACGGTTTGGTTTGGAAATAACCTGACCCTCTCTGTCCCCTCTCTCGCCAACTATCCCACACTGTATCCCCAGCCCCTCAGAGCTCTCCCATCCGAGTCCTGTGAGGCGGCTACAGAAGCAGTGAGACTTTTTCCAATCCACCCTGACAGTGTGGAAGCCACATAAGGCCAGCAGAAATATGACCACCCTGAGATGGGGGGTGAGCATTTGTGAGAAGGAGGGGCGCTGAGAGGGAGAGACAGCTCAGCTAACAGCCTCTCTAGGAGTCCTGATGTCTCCACAGGCTATTGAGGCAGGGGCAGGGTCTCAATTGGCTGAGTGGAGATTGAGGAAGACTGCAGGCATTATGTAGTCCCTCCTCTCTTGTGGCCCTGATGGCCTCTAGTAAGATTCTGGAAAAAGCAAAGGTAGGTGTTAAAAGATGGGCCATAGTGAGGAAGAGGAGCTGGTCTTGCCTAGGGTGCTTGCATTCTCCATGAGCCCCCCACCTTCCCCAGATCCATTCTTGGCTCTGTTCTGTGCCCTGGGACCGCTGGAAAGAACTACACGCTGTGGCTTCTGGCACCCAGCTGGTCCAGCCAATAGGACGCTCCAGGAGGCAATGGAGAGTTAAAGAGCAGAGAGGGGACCCTTCCAGCACTGCATTTCTGGCATGTTTCTCCTCCACGCCTGCTCTTCCAGACAGCCCAGCCTCCACACACCCAGCCCTCACCACACCCTAGAACACCCTTGTTTCTGCAGCCCTAGTGTGGCCACTTCTTCCCAGCTGCTGGTCCCTGGGTGCCTCAACTTCCCTGTGTGCTCCTTTAGCATCCTGCCCACACTTTTGGAAGCAGCCCATTCATTAAATTCTTGTTTGAACCATCTGAGATGAATGCTGTTTCTTAACGGGCCCCTGATTCATGCATCCATGGGTAGAGACTTAAAAAAAAGAAAAGGGGGCTGTCGTCCGACAAGGTCATGGGTGGCACCCGAACTGGCGCCATGAGCACCACCTGCTGTTGTGTTAGAAATGCAAACTACTGGACCCTACCCCAGACCTAGTGAATCAGGAACTCTGGGAGTGAGGCTCCACACTCTTCATTTTAACAAGACTTAGTTAAACAACCTAGTTTAACACCTCGGTTTTAGCAGTCACTTCTGGTTGATCCTGACACACAGGAAAGTTGAAGAGACGCTGCTCTAGAACCTCAGGAGCCGGTGGGAAGCATCTCTCCCTCTCTCTCCCTCTCTCTCTCTGTCTCTGCTTTCCTTTCCTATTTCCTACCACATCCTGAAGGGAGGCTGATAAGAACAAATTTCCAAAAATCCAGGAAACTGGGTTCCTGCCCACCTTGGCCATCCCAAGATGACCCTGCAGACGGCGTTTACCATCTGGGTAGTGACTTAGGCTAAAGAGGTCATCGTGAGTGGACAGCCCTTTTCTGTCCCGCATGTAGGGCACAGATGGGGTTTGATGCAGTCAGTCGCGAGTGCTTGCCAGGCCTGCTGCTCTCTCAGATTCTCTGCACAGAAACACCTAAGATCAGCCCAGACTCTTTGTTCTCAAATGCATATATCCCAGCACACTGGCCACAGATACTGCCCAGCTGCTATCTACCAGCTGTGTCACATGGCCTGAAATGGTGTGCTTTTTCTCATGGTTAGGAAAGTTTTCTTAGGTCCTCTCTGCTCACATGTGGCCCGTTTCCACCGTCCTGACGCCAGCTGCTTGGGAACTAGCTCACCTTTGCCATGGGAATACTTGGCCTCTAGGGGAAAGACAGATCTCAGTTTAAATCTGACTCCCCTTTGTACCAGCTGTGGGCCCATGACTAGCAACTTCATTTAGCATCTGTATCCTTCATTTATAAAATAGGAGTACTAATTTGTCTTACAGAGTGGGGTAAGGATTAACCGTGGTGGCAGGTAAACAGTGCACAAGGGTCACTGTTTACTAAGTGTCAATAAAAACTTTCCCTTTCTTTCCACTCCTTCTCCTGGAATACTATTTCCACAGTGAAGCAGTGGTGTGTAGTAAACAGGGCAGAATCTGGAGTCAGACTACCTGTGCTTGTCCCAGGGCTGCCACTTACTCTCTGTGTATCTTTGGGCAATTTACTTAACCTTTATGCATCTAAATTTCTTATCTATAAAATGGGCTTCATAATAGCACCTACCTCATTGGATGATCATCATGTTTAACTTATAGCATAATAAAACCTTGCATTATCTCTTTCACTCTGAATGTTAGTTGCTTTATTCATTATTGATAATTTTATTACTATATATTCCAAATGAAAAGCTGAGATGCAAAGGCTGTCAGGGAGGGATTAAAAAAAAATCTGCTGTATTGTCGGACAATAGGGCAGAATATTTGAAATTGGGACCACATTAATGTACCTCTTTGTATCTTGCTTCTCCCCAGGGTTTGAAAAAAAGATTAATATGTGTCTTGGGTAAGAGTTTAGGAAGACAGAGGTGAGAAGACCAGCAAAGAAGGTGTGAGGAATCTAGAAATAAGGGGAGGAGAGCCTGGATGGGGCTGCTGGTAAGAGAAATAGCACAGCTGGGCCAGATTCAAGGACTGGGTCTTTGAAAGGTCCTTGCTACAAAGTGCTTCTCATAGGGAAGCTTTTCCATTGCCTACAGAAGAACCAGTCTATTTTTCAACCCTGGGCCTCTGCTGGGTTGTGGTCACCACCATCCACTTTGTTCGTGCCCTTCCCTACCCTGTAAAGTCTTTTCTCCCTTCTTCCCCTTCCAAACCCTTCAGGACTCAGCCCCATTCCCACTTTCCCTGGGATACTCTCTGGTGACTTCATCTGTCTCGTACCCCTCTGTATATCCCCATGTGGGCAGTGGTCAGCTCCCTGCCACTCAGCACAAATATGTCTTCATCCCTAGGCAGTTTCCCATATGCAAGTCTCCTTTCACAAATCAATCATAGGCTTCTTCCGAGGGCAAGGACAACATCTTCCATGCTTCTGGGTCCAAGGCTCTGAAAGAAATTAGGTTGAGTCCCAAAGGAAGCATAAAGTGTTTGAATATCAGTTGGATCCTTCACACTAGGCCTCTCTAACCAGATCTTAGTATCCTGAGCCCCTGCTTCATCCTCATTCTCAGATCCCTGGGACAAGTGAAAATGGAACAGGAAAATGCAGTACATGCTCTTTTACTTGCTGTCTACATACTGGCCTGATCCTAACCCCAACCTACTAAAGTCCATGATTCCCCACTCCCCAGGATAGATCCAGTGCTCTGTATTTTTTTTCCTTCTCCAGCAAGACAGAGTGGACAGAGATGAGAACTAACAGGACTTTCTCTTTGATGCCCTTCCATTTTCTCTTCCAGCCACGAATCAGTAGTAAGAAGTTAAATGGCAGAGTTGAGTTGAAATAAGGATCAAAGATATATATTAACAGTGATCAATATAAAATTCTAAATTTTAAATCAAGTGCAGCAGCATAACATGGTGAGACCTAATTCAGGGTGACCATAGGCACAATATAAAATAATAAATATTATTAAGAAAGTTAATGCAACCTGGAAATATCAATAAATACCTAATGCTCAAAACATTGGAGGTGATATTTTCACCCGACTACAAGCATTAGTCACACCAGAACTAGGACATTTGGGATTTTTTAAGGAAGTCATAGCCCATAGCCAGGAGAAAACAAGGCTAAAAAAGGGTCTAAAAACCAAAGCACAGAAAGAAGTCTAGAAGGAACTGGAAGTATTTAGCCTAGAAAAGAAACATCTCCAGGGGTTATGATCCCTGTTTTCAAAAATTTGAAAAGTGTTCATGTAATCAAGAGACTATTTATTCTGTCACTCTAGAATAAGGGGAAGCAGATTTCAATGAGAAGAAATTTCCTTCAGCGCTCTTAAAAATATAATGGGTTACTCTGCGAGGTAGTAAGGTCCTCACCACTGGAAATATTAAAGTAACATGGTTCTTTTCTGTTACTTTCTTCAGGAGTTCCGTGTCTTCCTGCTGCTGCTGCTGGAATGCTCAAGAAGGCCTGAACAGAACAAAAGGCTCACCCTCCCCTAGGGAGAAAGGATTCCTCAGCCTGATGGTCTTTACACTGGGACATCAACTCTGCCTGATTCCACAGCAGCCTGCCAGCCTTAGCACTTGAACTAGGACGTCCAATCTATAGATTTTGGACTTGTCAGCCTCCATAGTTGCATAAGCCAGTTCCTTATAAGATATAGATAGAGATAGGTAAAATGATCAATAGACTGACAGATTAATCAATAGATAGGTAGAGATAGATAGATGAGAGAGAGATCCTACTGGCTCTTTTTCTCTGCAGAACCCTGGCTAGTACAGGACCTATCTCAAGAGGTTATATTAAAATTACTTAAGGCGATGTAACTGAAGCCCTTTGCTATGTATCTGGGATAGAATAGCTGCTTGGTGGTAAATGTTAATTTTCTTTTTTTATAAAGCCATTCTTGAGGAGCAGATTGCATTAACTTTCTTAGTAACATTTATTATTTTATACTGAGCCTGCTGACCCTAATAAAGCCGGTTTTATTTTGAAGGGAAAGGGGAAGACAAAGACTTGTCAACGGGGCCATAAAGCTTATGGACAGATGTGACCACACCCTAGGTGGCGAACAGCTGCAGCCTGGGCATCATCAGTGTCCTCAGGTGCCCCTAAACCCTCTCATCCCAGGACTCCCCTCGATGGCAGAGGCACCTACCAGGTCTCTGGGGAGTTGCAGCCACCGCTCTGGTCTAGAGTAAGCTCCTCTTTGAGACAGATAACAACACAGCTCTGAAATGAGGAGGGATGACAGGTTCCCCAGCAATGCCTAGCATCCATCCAGTGCACTTTCCAAAAGACTCCTAACTATGCCCACCTTCCCTGACTCCAAAACCAAAGCCTTTGTCCAAACTGGAGCTGTCATACCTTCTACCCCATCACCTCCTCCTCTTGTAGCCTCCCTGCCTCTGTAGGCCTGAGGCCTTTAGCTGAGTTCACCCTCCCCGCTGAAATTGTACCCATCAGACAGAAACCCCTGTGTCTTGCACTCCTCCCAAGCAACCAGAATAATCCCAAATGTGTTCAGTTTCTTTGAATGCTCAGCGTCCTTTCAGCTCCTCAGCCACCAGCTCCTCCTCAGCTTCTCTAATCTGGGGCACTGAAGGACTAGCAGATGCACCTGGGGAACTTCTGGGAACTGAAGATTACTGGGCCTCACTCCATATCTACAGAAGCAGAGCCTCCAGGTATAGGGCCTTGGAATCTGAATACTTTTAAAGGGGTTGTTAGAGATTTAGAAACATTTTCTCATGATCTTGGACTCTTTTCCCCAAACTATTCAACTCATGCAAGACTATGCTGTTAAACTCATCCTCCCGGGACATCAGGCCAGCCTCCCTGTGGCACCCACACTCCACCCTCCTGCCCCATGACTTTATCCCCAGTCCACCTGCTCCAGCAAACGACCTTCTTTCATCCCTCCTTCCTGACCATGAACTTGCATACCCCTCCTTCCCAGTATCCCAGCCCCAGCCTCCCCCTGAGAGGACCCTCATGTTGGCACTGTTTCTGACTTTGCCTCCCTAACTAGCACACTTTGCCAGAAGTGACTCAGAGGGAGATACAGAAAACCTCTTAGTTTATATGTCGACTATTCAAGGACAGTTCATCCGTGTGTTTATTCTAGGATAAACACTCAATGGCTCATTAGGTCGAATATATCTAAAATTCTACTTGTGGTCTGTCTCTCATCTTGCAGTAAGTTCTCAAAGCAGGGGGATGCTCATTTAAAGAAATGTAATGCTTTTGAGAGTGTGAGAGGAGTTTCAAAAAGATGTACTCTTCCTACTTGAGGTCTCCCATTGAGAGAACAAGTAATCCTTATCCCTCCCTGCCTGTTCACGACATGTTTGATATGCACTGAACCCTAGAATACTAGGGCTGGAAGGAACCCTCAATGCCATCTTTTCCAAGGGGTGACTGACTCACAGAAAGCTCTTAAAACCCAAACCAAACATTTGAACTTCCTTTAACATTTTGTTGTCAGAGGCCACACCCCTTGTCTTGGTCACCGGAAGACGGTAACAGCCACTGCTCATGTCAGACTTTATTAATCCTTCACATATTTGTGCTGGTATGTGAGGGATGTAACCACAGGTCATTGATTCCCTATAGCAGGTCGCTCAACACCAGCACTACTGACATTTTGGACCCAACAATTCTTTGTTGTAAGGGGCTGTCCTGATATTGCAGGATATTTAGCAGAATCTCTGAACTCTGCCCACTACAGGCCACCAGCACTCCTCCCCGGCCCCTGGAGCAGGGCAGTGGGGTGTGTGGATGGAACGGTTCTCAGTGAGAGTCACTGCCTTTAGTGTTCTATACAGTCTCCATCCTCCAGGGTGTCCCAGTCCAGCTGGGACATTGACATCTACACCAATAGTCATGAAACCCCATGATAAGCTCTAAGACAGGCACATGAACAGGGAAGAGGGGCGGCCAACTCTGCCTAGGAGAGTCAGCAAAGCTTCCCAGAGAGGGTGACTTTGGGGGCAAGTCTGAAAAATTAAGAAGGCATTTCAGAGAAAGGGCATTTCCGGCGAAAAGGACAGCTTGTACCAAAGCTAGGAAATAGCATGGTATATTCAAAGAACAGAAAACTCTTCCAAGGAGCTGAACCTCACAGTCTCTGGTGAGAGGTGACAAAGCTAGAAAGACTTAGCCAAACTATAGCCAAGTCCACCTGACCTTTATGCACCCATCACATATATACCTGGTTTTGAAGGTGAACTGGCTTTGGAGCAAATTGAGCATGAGTTCTAGCTCTATACTAAATGGCTCAAGTCTTAAAGTCTCCATTTACCAGGCTCCTAAACCAAGGTGGGGGGTCCCTACATTATACATCAGAACACGACTTAAGCAAAATCACAGTCAACACTGGTCTCATGAAAACCCATCCCATTCAAACACCTTCTAGGACTGTCAAGTCTCAGAAGCAGGAAGTGAAGTCTGGGACAGGTAGCCCCTGCTGCTGCCAGAAATGATGAAGAGACTAGAGGAGCAGCAGCAGTGTGGCAGCAAAGATGGTGATGTCCAAAGCCTGGATTGAAAGCCAGGACCCCAGCGGCAGCCTGGCTCTGCTGCCAGCTGTCTGAGTCACTAGCATTGCCCAGGTCTGTTTCATCATCAGTAGATGGAAAGAATTACAGTGACTCTCCATGAGGCTTTAGTTAAGCCACATCACCTGACTAGTCCTGTTTCCCCAGATAGTCAACATGGGGACTGAAGTAGATCGGTGATTTGAAAACTGTTTGGGTCACATTCTCTTTTAGGAATGATGAAAGCTATAACTTGTTTCCATGCCCCAGAAAAAAAAATGGGCACATAAGCGATTTTGTTCATTTCAGGGCATTCTCTAAATTCCAGAGGCACCGGGTTAAGACCCCTGGATTATATCATCCTAAGATTCCAGCCAGCTCTGGAATTCCATGACCATAATTGTCATGGCTCAGACGCAGAGAACATGCATCCAGGTGTGCTTGGATCAGGAGGTTACCTGCTGTTTAAAGGATGGATTTACCCTAACTGAAGGCACTAAAGATTTTCCCAAAAGAGATCAGATGTCAGAGCCATTGCTTCTGAGTTTCCCAGTGTCCCAGGGCTCATCTCGACCAAACTGCCTCCACCCTCCCTTACAGCTTCTCCTACTAGCCTTACAGGCTAGCCCCTGTGCCCCTTCCTTCTGTCACCCTTCACTCCCAGATTCCCCTGTGTGGACAGAATCACAGTGAAACAGCTGCATAACTGTATCCACATATTTTCTCCATACATTCTACTTCTCTTTATATCATCCCTAAGCCCTCACTCAGACGCTGCCCAGGCCTGTCGTCAACATGTGTGGAGAACCGGGGAGATGACCTCTGAAATACCCCCTCCAACTGACGCCTCTGATTCTATATCACTGGGGAAACCAAAAAAGGAAAATGTTTATTAAAATCAGTGAAATCCAACAAGGAGGTGGGGACAAGGGGAGGCCTACATTCCAACACACTCCCCACGGACAGAGGGTGGAAAAACCCAGGCCTTCCTGTCTGGACGTCATCAGACCCCAGCCTCCCCAGAGCCAGAAATCAGTGGAAATGTATATATATTTTAATACACCCTTATTACAAATAAAAATAGTGTTACCTCAATACAGGGGTTGGTTGAAATGCGTTCCAACTTTGTTAAACAGGGAATGCATCAAAATGCCTATAATAATATCAAGCAAGGCCGTCCCTCTGCCAAGCTTGGACAGAGGGGAATTCATGCTGCCAGAGAAAATCTGTTCCTCATCAATGTTTCAATATTCAAGGAAGCTGGGGACATTTTTCTGTGACTGAAGCAAATTGCCAGCTGCCAATACTATGATTTAATTCCATCTTTTTTTTTCCCCTCTCATTTTACTAATGGCCATGAGCATTTGATGAACCATAAAGGCCCCCGTGTGCAACACGGATGATACGTGAATGGAGGGAAGGGAAGTGAGGGGGAGGTAAAGAAGAGAAATAGAGGAGAAGCAGGGAAAGAGGAAGAAGGGGTGCAGAGAGGTGGGAGGGGCTAGGGGGAACCAGGAGAGACAGAGTGGGGAGAAGGGGGAAGCACAAGGCAAACAAGACAATGAGCTGGGGAAGGAGAGAGGATGTGGAAGAGCGGAGGGTGATCAGAGGACACATCACACATGGAGAAGGGAGAATACAACGTCAGAGGTGAAAGAGGTCTTCAAGGTCTTAGAGATCAGGTTCAGGGCAGGTGTCAAGGGCCCTGAGCTCAAGGCAGAGAACGAGGCCCTCCTGACCCCAGTCCAAGGCTGTCCACTCTTCAGCAGGTAGAGAACAAGGCAAAGAGTGGGGGAACAAAGAAGAAAAAGAGGAGAACTTGCATGTATGCATACCTGCAGGCAGCACTTGGCTTCTTCAAACACCTATATTGTCCTATAGATTCAAATATTCTAAAATATCATATGATCTAATATTCACAGTGACCTGATCCTTAGGCCCAGGGAGCCTCTCATGAAATGGATCTGAGACCTAGAGGGCACGACTGGCCCCCTCTCAGCAGATCACAAATAGTGGGATGGGAGAGCTGAAGGGACAGCAGGTGGTCACCAGGCTGGTGCCTGGCCTCCTTGTGAACCGGGAAGTCCCAAACTCCAGGACCGCAGTCCCAGCTTCGGGAGGCTCTGTCACTCCTCTGAGATGAGGCCCTTCTGGCCTCAGCACTAGTTACTAGTTTACAGTCTGCCATTTGGTTAATAGTACTGTACCAATGTTGAGTTATTTGATAATGGTGATGTGGTTGTGTAAGACATTAATATTAGAGAAAGCTGAATCAAAGACACACAAGGCCTTCCTGTACTACTTTTGTAACTCCAGTGAATTTCTTTAAAAAAGAAAAACTTAATAAAAGCCAGGTTTGAATTTAGAAATGTCCATCAGTCCCTGAGCCTCAGCCTCTGGACTCTAGAGTAGCTAACAGCTCACCTCTCCTCTCTTCCCTTCCCTTTCCCAGTTCCTTCCCGTATGAGACCCATACATAAACATGTGGACACTCTAGGCTGCTTGGCCAAGCTTGGGCCACAGCCCCCTCAGCCTTCAAATAGCCTCTCCTTGGCCACCCCTGGGGCTAAGGGCCAAGCGCAATGACTATGCAGTCCGCCCCAGGAAGCACAGACCCAGGGAAGGCTCGGGGCCATTTAGCAGGAAATTTCAGAGCCTGGAGGAGCAGGACTGTGGTCTAGAAGCAGGTGTGAACCACAGCTCCAGGCAGGCGTGTCCCCTGAGAAGGGGCACAGGAAGAGAGCCTTGAGGTTAAGGATGCATGATCGGCTTTCTCTGCCTCCATGAAGACACAGAGCCTGCACTCCTGTAAGGAGGTATGTCCTTTCCATTCAGACCCAGATCAGACACCCCCATCCCTTTTCAAGAAGCATCCTCTGATCCACTCCATCCCCAAAGGGGATGCCCTTGCCAATTCCATGTCATCTCCCTGAACTATTGATGCCTGGTTAGAGTTATTTGTGTTCATATCTGTGTCTCATCCGTTAGATTGAGAACTCAAAGGCAACAACTGTGTCTCCTTCATCCCCCTACTCCCAGCCCCAAGTCTGGCACAAGAAAAGGTGTTCCTAAATGATGGCTACATTGTTATATCCTCCAGAGAACCAGGAGAACATAGCAGAGAGGTTAGGAGATTCTGTTGACTAGAATCAGCAATCCTGAATTCAAATTCTGACTCACACCCTTAATCACTATGTGACTGTGAAAGAGTTATTTAATCTCTCTGAGGCTCAACTTCCTCATCTGAGTCATTGCAAAAATTAAATGATAGATTTAAATGCTGTTGAATCAGCACTTGGCAGAACACCTGCATTCAGTAAGCACTCAATAAATGTAGTGAAACAATAAATTTATTTATACAAGACTAGGCTGCCAGTATCATAGACAGGACCATGGACGAGCTGGTTTGCCCACACCTCAATAGCTGCCTCACAATTGTCCTTATTTAGGTACAGAGAAAGTCTGAGCAGAAGAAAGATGAGGTATATCCATTCTCGGGACCAGAAAAACTAGAGTCAGCCCCCCACCCACTCCTGGAAGAAATGACCCAGGATACGCCCAGGCCACAGCCGCTGGGTCAGTGTCCTCTCTGTACACTCAGGCCAGCACAATGCTGCAGGCCTGCTCAGCCTCCTGCTGACTGATGGAACCACAAACACTCCCCAGAGAGCTAACACTCCATAATCTCTAGCTAAGACCCTCATATTTCAGGGTGGCTGGCGACCGTGGGGAGACACAACAGGGAGCTGACAAAGAAGAAAGGGCTGTTTTCAAGGGATCAACACATCAACACCTGTTAGTCAAAGCTAGCTAACTCCAGCAGCCCATGAATGCCAAAAAAGAAAAGGCTTGAAAGATGGACCCCTGGGTGGCAGTGATAGAGACTGAGGTCTCAGAGCAGATGGCCCTGTGTGGTCCCAGGGCAGGCAGGCAGGGGGTTGCCGGGGGGAGGAGGTGTACAGGGACAGCAGTTCACCTGGGGGTCCAGGGTCAAGGGGAAAGTGTGGCATCTCAAAGCTAGATCGAATTGATCCCAATGGCAATTAAAATGACAAAAAGCAGAAAACAATAAGAATAGGTAAAATTAAATCAAATTCAAACCCCCAAAGCGAAAAAAAAAATTCAAAATGAATAAAATGTAAGTAAATTAAATTTATACAAGAATTTCACTTGATAAAGAGCATTTCTGAAATGCAAAATCAAAAGATTACAGATGTAAGTAAGTGTAAACTTTCAGGGTCTAGTTCTGGGGAAGTAAAGCAGTGGTGTCCAGGTCCCTCTCATCATCCCCCTGCCCAAACATAGAACCCTGATCTGAATCATTTGCTGGTTTCCGTGGTATGAATATTCCCAACATGGTCAACTGCAAGCTATTAACACAATTATCAATGAATCTTGGAGCTGGGAAGAAATTTTACCAATTGGCTCTCAAAACGCTAGTACAAGCCACCCTCGGGACACCAGTGGAAGGAAGATCACATTTGGGGAGCATTAAAAGAAGGAAGAGCATGGTAAGCATGCTGCCCCACAGAGCAAACAAAACTCAAAAAGACTAAAGACATCAGGCCTTGCAAGCCCTCTTCTGAAATAAATAGCCAGATTCAGACCCAGATTCTGCTACCCACTGGCTACACGACCTGGGGACCACCAGCCAGACCCAAATACAGAATGTACAATATTTCCATCAGCCCCAAAAAGTTCCTAGGGCAGTTTTTCCCTCCCCTCTGAGATAATCATATTTCCAATAATTATCATCACAGATTAATTCTGGCTACCTTCAAACATCATATACATAGAATCATCCAAGATAAAGTCTTTGTGACTGGTTTCTTTCACTCAATACACTGCTTTTGAGAACCATCTATATTTTTATTTGTATCAGTGACTTTATTTCTAAATAGTATTCCATGTTATTAATATACTATAACTTGCTTACCTGATGTGTTGAGACATTTGGGGTTGTTTTCAGTTTGGGGCTCTAACTAATAACTCTGCTACTGAACACTCCTGGGCAGGTCTTTCTTAGACACATATTTTCATTTGTCTTGGAAAAGTGCTTAGGAGTGGAATTGTTGGGTCACACAGGAGGAATTTGTTGATATTTATTAGAAAATGCCAGTTTTCCAAACTGGGTATAGCATTTTATACTACCGCCAGCAGTCTGTGAGAGTTCCAGATGTTCCACACTCTCACCAACACTTTGTATTGCCCAGGATTTTAATTTTAGTCATTCCAGTGTGTGTATGGTGATACCTCTTTTAATTTACTTTGCATTTCCCTGACGATTAATAACACTGAGCACTATATTGTCCATTTGGATATCATTGTGAAGTTCCTGTTCAGTCTTGCACACTTTTTTTTAAGTGTGTTGTTTGTCCAGGTATAACTGAGTTGTAAGAGTCCTTTGCACATTCTGGGTATTTTAGTCTTCTGGAAAATATTTTCTCCCATACTGGACTTGCTTTTTCATTGTCTTAATGATATCTTGCAATAAACAGAAATTTGTTTTTTGGTTTTGATGAGACCCAATTTATCAAATTTTCTTTTTGCAGTTAGTTACTTTGTGATCAACCTAAGAAATCTTTGCTTACCCCAAGGTTATAAAGGTATTCTTCTACTAGGAGTTTTATTGTTTTAGTTTCCACATTTAAGTCTATACTCATTTCAAATTAACTTATATGTATGGCATGAGATAGAGGGCAAGAGTCTCTTTTTGATCCCACATATATATCCAGTTGCTCCAGTACCACTCATTGAAAAGATCTTCTTTTCCCCCATTGAACTGCATTGGTGTATTTATCGAAAAACAAGTGACTATGTATATGTGGGTCTACAACCTACACCTTTCCAAAGCTGGTCTACCCATCCAGGTGCCTCACATTTCATCATTACAGATAATTGTTTTTATGATTTCATGATTTGAGTCTTTAAAATCCCAAATATCTGTCCATGATATAACAAACTCATCCCCGTTCTCAGTTTATACCCTGGAGTCCTGGAGTACTTTACAGCTCAGATAGCAGAAATGTCCTGGGCTAGAAGTCCCAAGACCAGGTTACCAATAATTCCAATTCAACAAACATCTGCTGAGGGTCTTTTCCTTGCTAGGTAGAATGCTTGGGTGTGCTGGGGTAGGCTTGAACACAGAGAATAAAACCCGTTTCTTGTCCTAAAGGGCTTCACACCTGGGCCACAGATAGAAAGACCTGAGACCACCTTCACTGACCCTGTGCCCCACAAAGAACCCTGGAACCCGGAGTGGAGAATTTTGAGAAATTTTTACTCCTCCGATAGTTACATGAATTTTAAAACACTCTAGTCAGTTCTCCACCAGATCTTCTGAGCCTTAAGTTTCTCTGTTACTGAAAAGGGATTAAAGATGGCCTCATCCCTGAGATAACTCATATAAAGGGCTTAGCTCTGAACTGGTATCTAGTGAGTGATTAATATGTTAGCTGTGATGATGACGATGACGACGATGATTCCTCCCAGGACTGTGATGAGAATAAAATTGTGGGGTCACAGAATCTCAGGGTTGGAAGGAGCCTTCCAACTGGAGGTCAGCAAATAATTATCAGAATTGCCTGGAGATCTTGTTTAAAAATACCAGTCCCCAGGCACCAACCCAGGATTCTATTCTTCTATCCTAGATGAGACCTGGGAACCTGTATTTGGAACAAAAATCTCCAGATATTCTATGGTCAGCCAAGTTTAGGAACCACCAACCACTGGCACAACTGAAGAGAGGTGAGGATGGGAAGATGCCTAAACCATCTTAGAAATGCTGTTATTGTACAAATGTAATTGATTAGTCAGATAAAATGGTTGTATCTGTCAAATACTTGCCAAGAGAAACAGCCAGCACTGGGCAAATGTAAGGAAGGAAAGTGCATGAGACAGAAGCAGGCTGGAAAGGGGGTGGCTGGGTGCCAGAGACATATATCAACAATTTCAGAATTTTACCTGGGGCCAGGCCCTGTTTAAGACCCAAAACTAACTAATATATGTCAAGTTGGTGACTGATTCAACCAATAGTTCCATTAGCCAATTTAAACTCTAGGAAGGAAAAAAAAAATCAGAGCCAAAAAAATTGAATGCAAGATAAGGCAAGCTGATATGGCAACTCCTGGAAAAAATGATTTTAAGGAACATTAACAAATTTCAAATTCTGACTGAGGCATGGTGACTCAGCAGAACTGCTGAGAAGCAGAGCATCTCCAAAGTTGTGAAAATCCTACAGATGACAGGCCAAAGAAAACTGATATCAAGATTACTGATGGAACAAAGCAGGGGAGGGCTGGGACTCATTTTATCTGCAGTGAAATTTTCCTTGGGTCACAGAGATTTCTTTTTTCTTTTCTGAGTATCAGGATGGGTGAACAGATGGCTGGCTAGAGCCCTGGAAGACAGCAAGTAAAAAGTCTGGCTAAGAAGAGCTAAGTGGAGTGAAAGTTCTCTAGATCAAAATTGACACCAAGAGCCAGAATGACTCCACCCCAAAATCTCCAGAGAGGACAGTCAACAAACATACAGCCTCATGGTATAGGGGGAGAAGGCCTAGGCTGGGATGTAGGAGGTCTTGCTTCAGCCACTAACAACCAGAGTGAACTTTATTGGGTAAGCCAAGTCCATTCCTTTGGCCTTGGTTTACATATCACCACTGGTCACTAGAGCCTATAGTCATGACCCCTAAGGTCCCTTGAATACTGAGTGGCTTTTTCTGGATTCCTAAGGCTTACTGAGAGATTAGGGAGTCCACTGAGTCACTAAAAATTGCTTTGTCCACAAAGCTTCACCTACTTTTCCTTAGGTCAAGCTGTGCCTCTCAGAATGGTAGCTGAGCCCACAGTGGGCTCAGTGGCATGGAAGAGGGGAAGAGGGGGCCTCCATAGGTCTCCTGCCCAGCAGAAAGCCCCATGCCTGAGTAGCAGAGGGCCTTGGAAGCACTGGGGGGATCTCTGCTAACACTTCCCCAGCCCTACCCCACCCCCAGTTCCCATCATCGCCTTCTAATCTGGTCTGGGGAAATGAAGACTTGTCCACCCAAGGCCCTTCTGCCCTGGAAAGGGAGATAGTTCAGAAGGGCAAAAGGGAGGTACCTCCCTGCATGCACAAAAAGCCAGTAACATAAAGTGTATTTTGTCTTACAATCTAAAAATGCTTAGGCAGATTCTAGAATGGCAAGTCCACAGTTAAAGGAAACTAGAATATTTACCAGATAACCTCATATCCCATTCCTTTGGGATTCACATTAAGAAGGAGAGTTATTTTTGAGAGACAAAATGTGGCACTAATGTTCTCTCCCTTCCTCTCATACACACACACACACACACACACACACACACACACACACTGCTGACACTATGTCCCACCACAGCAGCACAGTCCAAGGAGATCCCCCAGGAGAGTCTGGGGAAGAAGTTGATTTTGCTCCTTGAGTGTTTTCCCTTCCTTGCTGTAATGGTTTTGTGGTGGGGTGGCATATATCATAAAAAGCCTTTAGGCTGCCCAGATGACTTCCTAGCCCCTATCACCTTTATGAAAAGTGGCAAGACTAGCTTGTTCAGTTGAAATCCCTAGAAATGGTGAGCCCCCCTGAATTTTCCTACCCTTAGAAAGCATGCCACCATCTTGGGGGCTAGAGTGGAAGTTCAAATGAAACATAATAATAGTGACCGTGATCACGATGTGGATGATCGACTTAATCAAGCATTTCAGAAGAACCATGCTATAGACACTCCTTCATCCTTGAAAGGTCTTTCTGTTCTTTCCTTAGGTCAAGGCCACTGCCAGATGTTGGTTGGGACAAAGAGCAGGGTAGTTCCACACTTTGAGTCTCAGGGCCCTCTATTGGCAGGTCACCAGTGTGACTCACCTAAGGAGACCTGAGGCCTTATCTGTCCCTGTTCCCAGCACCTGGCACAATGTAGTTATGCAAATGTTTGTGGAACAGATTGTCAAAGTCAACATGATGGCCAATTTTTTTTGACACATCAGTGCTGCAAAATTTCAGAAGACATTAAGACATAGTCAAGTTTAACCTACATGAAACAAACACAAAGACAATCACACCAAGAATGGATTTCTAGCAGTCACCCATGCTTCTGTCCCTTTCTTAAGAACGGAATGAGAGTATTTTTCCTGGTTTCTATTTGAATCTTCTGGCTAACAATCCACTTTTTCCTTTTAAGAGAGGAGAAAAAGAGCCCACCAAAATCCTTGACATAGAAACAATTCATATCCTGGAAACACATACAGAATTCCTTAGGCTATACTGCCTATAACTTGCAAAAAGTCTACAGGCCCAATCTTCTAAAATTACTTGTTTTCCCATATTTTGAGAGATAAAGTCCCCAAGTCCCTTTTTATAGTCACAGATGTGTTCAATGTGTTCTTGAAGTCTCAAAACCTCAAATGCACTGTTGCTGGTAATTAACCCAGAGGTGCTTTTTCCTTTACCAAGAGAAGGGTTGACACGTATCAGTTCCACAGGATAAGCATTCTTATCCAGGAGGGACTGGACTCACTTTACACTAAGTGTAAGCATTGCATATTTGAAATATTTACCATTTTTCAGACGAGAATTCAACCAGTTAACTTCCTCCCACAACCAGTATTCTTCATGCAATAACAACCAAATGGCCATCTGGGAATCTAAATTGCTGGAACCTGATGCAAGATGCCTCACATATGGGTATAAATTGTGTGTGTGTGTAATTAGAAGGGGCTGGAGAGGAAATTTTGCCATCCTAAACTTTCTGGAAGTGACAAGATCTGTTTTATCCTCATCTTAGGTAAACTGAATTACAAGCTGGAAGTATGTCAGTTCCTTGAAAAAGGAGGTGTACAAGGTACATTCCATCCCTAGATCAAATTAAACAATTTACTCCAAAGCAATCTACTTTCATGCACACCGAGGTTCATCTGAGCTTTCCTGCAGTAAGCAAGGACTTCGGCCAGTGGGAAAAGCCACCTTTCCTAAATGCCTAGTCTCACCTCTAAATCATGTTCATTTCCCCTAAAGAGTTTGTTTATTCTCACAATTGGGGAATTATTAAACTGATATTTTCTTCTATTTCTCCTGCTTCTTGCAAACCACCCCCCCCCCACCACCTCTTTTCTCAACCACGAAGGAGAATATTACTTTCAAAGGTCAGAGAAACTAGGCAGTCTGAGGAAAGTTCTTTTGATTTTGGAAGGTATACCATGCCCTAGGAGGGTTTTAGAAAATGTTCACCAGAGTAAGATTCACATGTGCTAGAACTGAGTGGTTAGGTTGGCTTCACTTGCCTTCAGTGGTATTTCCCATGTCTGAGCTACTGCAGGAGCACAGGTGCCCTCTCCCAGCCTCTTTGGAAACTAGTCCTTCTGAGACGTGGGAGACTTACCAGAGTGCTCAGAGAGCCCAACAGGGACGTGTAAACTCCCTCGGCCATGTTTGATTGGCTCCATCATTTGGTCCTTTGGGTGGATTTAAACTCTGTTTTCAAACATCTTTCCAACTTACCTATTTCTGAAGTTATAAATTTCAACATTTGAGATTCTTTTACTTTCAACAAATTATGTAGATAACTTTGATTGCCTAGTGTCTGAGATCTTCTCTGCTGGACTATGATCAACCTGAAGAATGAGAGCCTGGCTTTTATCTCTGTATCTCCAGAGCTTAACCCAGTGACCAGCACATAGTAGGTGCTTCATGAAGATAGTTTAGTGACCGAATATGACAAAATGATGGCACAAAAAAGACCCAGCACTAGCTAGGCAGAACTTGGGTGGAAGCAAGAAAGGAAGGAAGAGAGAAGAGGGAAGAAGGGAGAAAAGGAAGGAAAGAGGGAGAAAAAATAAAGGAAGGAAGTAGCTGCATAAAACATAGCACTGATTCTTCAGAAAGACAAGATTTTCATGCATGAAATAATGAAAGAACAATAAAAGTCAATGTAGATAATCCCCTGAACTGGAAGACAAATAAATCAGATGAAAAAGTAAATTGAGTTTCCACAGGCAGAGAAAGAATGCATGTGTGCGTGTGCCTGTGTTAGGGGAGGGGTGAGCGGAGGCAGGCCGGCAAAGCCCGCCTAGTCCACCCGTGAAGAGAAAGGGGTCGCGGGCCTGATTCTGTCAGGTCAGCTCTATCTATTCATCAAACTCAGTTAATTGCCGTAGTCTCGACTCCTTTTTGCCTGAGCAAACAAAACCTAAAAGACTTTAAGAGTTTATACCCTTGTTTTCTTAGCTCTTCTGAATGTGCTGTCAGCCAAAGGCACTGGCCGCACCCCTGTCTTTCAACACTCTCCAGGGGTTTGTTCTGTTTATCAAGCAAACAACTGGTGCACAGCAGAGACTATCTCCAGCTTTGGGGAAGCTGCTCTGTTGACTTGCAAACCTGTTTGAGGAGCTGACAAAAATCAGTGTTCTCTGTAAGAATCCACAGAAACGATAGAGGCCCCTCACTTTTTGCCTTCTTGGATGGGTCAGCCGACCCTCTCCCCAGGTGAAGGACATGACTGGTGAGACCCTGCCTTCCCCATTTCTTGCGCTGGCCTCCTCACCATCATTGCCATGTTAGCAATTTAATTCCATTGCTAGATCCTGAAAGTTTTGCTGCATGTTGATGGCAGCCTTATTCTTCTGACTTGCATTTTGTAGATTACATGCTGGATATAACGGCATTTCAGTTAAGCATCCAGAAACCCTTTGGATGTCACACAGGTATGCATGCACATGCACACACACACATATGCACGAACCACCCAAAAAATCCCATTCTTCACAGGATTCTGAAGTCCTGCTTCTCCCTAAGAAACCCTTACACTGCACAGGGCTTATGCCACTATGCCGTAGAAACTGCTTTGGAAACTGAGCAAACCAAGAAGATGGTGGTGGGGAGAGAAGTCATCTTGTATAGATCAGGTGTGTTCCAGTTAAATGCCTATAAATTTTGTTATTGTCTAAACTATGACATCCCAGTAAAAAATATTTATCTCTGAGTTCCTACACAATGTATATATAAATCTCACATATTTGTCCAACACTTATTGCCATGATTTATAATAGTCTGAGAGTACTGTAGTTGCTAGGTTGAGGCTATCTGTTTTACATCGAAAACTGCAAGAAGGCAAGAACCTAACTCTGAGCAATGACCCCAGACACAGAGGTTTCCAACCCCAACTACACATCAGATTCATCAGGAAGGCTTTTTCAAAATACTGATTGCAGGTCCCACCGTGAATTTCTGAATCAGGATCTCTGGGATGGGAGTCTTAAAATCTTTGCTTTTCACTACATTCCCTGGTGATCTTGAACAACCCGCTCAGCCTTGGTACAAGCAGTAGAGTCAGGACTCACAAACTAGCAGATGTATCCGGGACTGTTAGCAAATGGAGCACCTGCCAGCCTCCAGCTCTCCCTGAAGGCAATACTCCCCACAGGACCTATGAGATCTAGATGAGGGAAACCCTACATTCTGAGGGAACGGAAAAGATCTCAAAGAAGGCATTTCTTGAGTTAAGACCCTAGAAGATACTCATGCTGCAGATCAACTCACCCTCCTTCCAACTATGTCCACCCCTTCTCCTACCCCACCCTTCTCAAACTGTCCTTCCAACTGTGCGCTGCCTGTGAATACCAGGGAAAAAAAATGAAACCTTGAAAGATCACTCAGGATTGCTCCAGTGACCCACCCAAGCATGTTCTGAAATTACTCCTGATGTTTGCTCCAATTCGACATTTACCCACGCTCTAGCTTTTCACCTTTCCTCCATCCCCAAGAGAGATATTGCCCAAGCCAGGGCTATACACAGTGAGGACAGTCTTGCACCTAAGCCTCTTCCCTTATTTCATCCGGTGTCATAAACCCAAGAAAACCCTGAGGCCGAAATCCTCTTCCCCCCACCCTCCACATACCACTACTTCTGAGTAGACGACGTGGGCTCTGAGAATCCTTCTAGTTCCCATGTCACTATCTTCTACTCTAGAGGAATATTTGTCTCTTTCTCTGCCTTGCCTTCTTCCACAGCTTTCTCCTCTTATGCTATGCAGACCACCAGAAAACCCTAACGTGCTATCCCTTGGCAAGGCAGAAAGAGCTCAGTAAGAATGCTAAACTGACTTCATGCTGGGCTTTCAGACCCTCTCCTCTTTGAACCTCCTCCAGAAACTGTCACTCCAGGGACTCACATTCTTGTCCTTAAGTTCTTTATACCTATGGTCTCATCAGTATCTACAAGAAGGTCACGGACTGCCCTTCCCCATGACCTGCAGCTGTATTTTTTGCAGCCGTAAATAGCACTGGCTTCTCCTTCTAAACAACCACCTCCCTGCCCCACCTCCCATCCACCGTTCTCGTCCTTCAGCCCTGGGTCAGCCAGTGGTAAGTCAAGGGCAAGTATGAGACAAATTGGCAGTTCTTCTTCCTGCCCCAGGTCTCTTAATGCTAAGTTTTTCCAGCTTTCTCCTTAATACTCAGATATTTGTATTTGGGATTCCTGTCTCCAGATGTATTTATGTGGTTCCAGGTTTTAGTTCCTGTTTCTTCCCACAAAGAAAGGATTTATCAGTCTAGGAAGTTATGTCCTAGAGTGTTTGCTGTTGTCCACCAGCACCTCCTATTCCAGAATCCACATTTGGCTTGGAAAGGAGGTGCGCAGGGGTGAAGCTCTGCTCTTCAACAGTTCAAGCTGTAAATATCCAGCAAGGCCACCCCACAACACACCCCAAATTGGCAACCAGCATCGCTGCTGCTACCACCCCTCCCTCTATCTTCTGGCCAGTTCTCCGGCAGAGAACTGGCTGTAGTACCTCCCAGAATAATCGGCACACATCTCAAATTGAAATTTACAAGGAGTCCTATCACATTTTTTTCCTAAAATTCCTAATCCATAACATCTACAGAATTCCTTTCATCCAATTACTGAGTAAATCTGTGGATGGAAAAAGAACAGCGGAAAAAAAGACCAACCCGACCTCCACCCAGCCACTGAGGCGTCCACGTTTTCTTGTTTGTTCGTCTGAGGCACTAGCCTGCCCCTGTCCCTGCTGAGGCCTTCGCACTTCCCTGCTGTGACCCCAGTTTTGCCTTCCAGGGGTGCCCTGGTGCATATAGAAGTGATTGTGTTTGATTAGAGTTCCAAACGGTCACCATACTCATGAAAATTTAAGGCACCTCCAGGCTTCCACACTCCCTGCCATCCAAGGTCTTGGGGCCAAATGCATTTATCCATGAAGTGTTCTCCGAAATACGACACTCAAGGCATGGCCTGTGGGTCTCAGGGTCTCTGACAAGGTGGCTGCAATGGCTCTGACTCTCCAGCTCACTCTCATGACACCCATGGGGTTCCAGGTGCTTTTGTGCTAAGCTAAACATGAATCCCTTTGGCTAAGGAAAGTGAAATCCACCCATACAGCAGTTTAAGCGAAAAGAAAGCACAAGCACAATGAATCCAGTCACTACCGTGTCAGAGATTCTGGAAGTGGAGGAATCTCTGCTCTGCTCTCTAGAATGTCAGTGGGCCAAAGTGACAAATGGGTTGTTCTTTTCCGTCTGGGTGGTTGGCATCACGTGGACATAATTGGTATCTGATTCTACTGCTTTGACAAATACTGAAACTATGCTGACCAAATCCAATTACAGCTTCCTCTGAGGACTGTTCACCTGTACCCTGTGGGGTTTTGCTGCTTGGATGGCTTTGTGAAAGAAGAGGCTACTTGCTTAGAATTCCTGTTGCCCAGAGAGTTTCTAGGAGAGCAGCATAAGTCCCCAAAGAAGCCAGACTCCTGCCACTGTTTACCCTCCTGTGCAGACAGACCTCTGACGTCCAAGAGGAGCAGCCCATGCTGCCAACATTTTCCAGCCCACAAGAGAAAAAGACAGAAATGGAGAAGCAGAAAGACAGAGAGATTAAACCCCAGGCACACAAGACCCTGGGCTCCATCATTCTACATCAGTTACCCTGAAGCCGAGTTTAATGGGCTATTTCCTGATCTAGCATGTGTCCCAAGTATTCTGGTCTAAATCCCATGGTCTACTGAATTTCCTAATGCTTAACTGGAAATCCCACTCATCCAAAGCTGGAACTCTAGGTTCTGGGCCTGTGTGACCAGCATGTACTTCTGGCTTGAGTGACCCCCTGCCCTTCCCGTCTGAACACCAAATCTTGCCTAGGTCTTCCCACTTGACAGATTTCCACCTTGCCCTCAGGACTCATGGTAACCACACAAACCCCAGCTGTCCAGGGCTCCCAGGAATGAGGCTGCCTCAGTCCAGTGACCTGGAACTGGCTATTTTTGATGAAGGTCTAAATTGCATCAGACCATTCCTGTATTCCAGCCCAGACTTGTTTTTAGAAGCTCACTGACAAAAAATACGCAGCTGGAGAAAAGCAACTCCTTTCTTTGTGTTTTATAATCTCCAAGTTAAAAACTAGAAGTCATAGCTCTCATAAGATATTTTGGCCTCTTGACAGGGACACACACACACACACACACACACACACACACACACACACAAGCACACACTCAAGTTGTCCATTGTGAGATGTAGCAGAAAAAATACAAATCTGGAGGTCTAGAAACCTGGGTTCCACTTCTAGCTCTAGCACTCCCTTGCTGAGTGACCTTGGGAAAACCAGTTCACCTCTCTGGGCCGAGGCATTCTCTTCTAACTTCAGTACGTGGGTCTGACATCCAGGAAGTTGCAGGCTTGCCAGCCTGATCACCCACTCAGTTTAAAAGCATGATTATGATTTGTGTAAAAATCACTCAGTCACTGTGATGGTGAAATTTATGTATCGACTTGAAGGACATTTTTGGGTGACATTAACATTTGAATCACGAGACTTTAAGTAAGCAGATCTCCCTCTATAATGTGGGTGGGCCTCATCAAATCAGTTGAAAGGTTGAATAGATAAGAAGAGTAACCTCCCCAAGTAAGAAGGAATTTTCCAGCAGACTACTGTCAGCCTTTATCTGTACCATCAGCTCCTCCTGGGTGGCCAGACTGCAGATTTTGGACCTGCCCGCCTCCATAATTTCATGAGCCAATTCCTTATGATAAATTTATCTCTATATATAGAAATGCCCTACTGGTTCTGTTTCTCTGGAGAACCTAACACAGTCACCAGGGACGAGGGACGAGCATCTACCTGTGCTCAGCCCTGTGGAGGTCACTGGAACAGATGGTCCTGCTTCCAAGAAGCCCATGACCTAATTGGACAGAGAAGACTAACTTGGATGAAACAATGAAGAACAATACCGACAAGTGGCAAAGGGTATTGGCTAGATGCTGGTGCTATAGCTCAGAGGAGGATTCAGAGAGAACTTCAAGGAGAAGGCACTTATTTTAGTCCCTGGGGCAGTTGGAATTGACCAAGGGGGAGAGAAAAGGAGGGATGGTCCAAAGGTGGTGATGTGTTTGGTACCAGTCCTCCTCCCCCTGGCTTTCTCTTCTCCATGAATGCCATCACCACCCACACAGGTGCACAAGACAAATGGGCCTCATACCTACCTCCACCCAAGCCTCACTACACACTCCAACACCCCACTCTTTTTCCCTGCAGTCAATCGTCTATCTTTAGATCCTACCTAAATACTAAGGAAGCATTATTCCCTGTTCTCTGTCCCACAGCCACCTTCCGAGTCCAGGCTGCCTTCTCCACTCTCCTCGACCACCAGTATACCCCTTATATGTTTACCCTTTCTTGTCTTGCCCCTTCAACTCTTTTGCTCCTCTCAGAGTGATCATTCAAAGGTGAACATCGGCTCATGCTTCTCTCTACTTATAACTCTTCAGTAGCTTTCCGTTTCCTACAGAATAAAATACAAATTTAGTACGGCTTCACCATGCTGTGTTCTAGCTGCTGCTGTGTCTCCATCTACATCTCTTGCTACTTGTCCTCTAAACAGCAACCTGTAAAACAGCTTTCAGGGCCTCAGAAATGTTGTCATCTTTCCCACCTCCAGGCCTTTGCACATGCTATCCCTTCTGCCCAGAACTCTTTTCCTCTTTCTTCAGCTACTTCCCACTTTCTTTGGATTTCAGTTCTTACATTTTCCAAGAGAATTCCTCGCCTGACTTCTGGAGACCTGTTTGGGTGTTTCCTCATCAGCACCCCACTCTCCCTCTCTCAAAGCATTTATCACAAGTGCTGCTGACAAATTTCCTATCTCCTCAACTAGACCTTAAGCTTTAAGAAACTGCCCAACTACCATCCCCAGGACCTACCAAAGTTCTCATGATAGAGACACATTTTTTATGTATGCTGGGTCTGTCTTGTACCTCAAAAATACAGCACTGACCAGGACAGGACTGCCCTCACAGAGCTGACATTCTGAAGACATTAAACAAGTGAATAATGCATAAGTGCAATTAGAGTCACAAAAAGGGCCTAAAGGAAGGAACTGGAGGCTGTCCGAGAGCATATAGGAGGAGTTAGAGCTGGAACACCTATTTACACATCTATTGGTCAGGGAAGGCCTCTTTGAAAAGCTGACCTTGAGCAGAGATCTGGAGAAGGAAAAAGGACCAGTCATGCAAATGGGGAAGTGAAGTCTCTAGGCAGGAGAAAGCCTGGTGTATTCTAGGAATGTCAGAAGGTTAGGACAGCTAAGCAAAGAGGGAAAAATACGTATTCTTCCTACTATCAAGCTCACTGCACCAGAGGCTTATACCAAAGCCACTTTATATCCTAAGGGAATAAGTCACTCTAGAGAAGTGGTTTTGTTCCTGAAAGTGGGAAAGGCACTTGATAATAGAGGAGCCCCACATGCCATTGACTTTTTACAAAACATTTTAAAGCCCTAAGGCCCTGTCTTCCAAGCTCAAATTCCAGTGCAGTGAGGTGAACCTGTTCTTATTTAAAATGTTCCATATGCTAAAATTAATTAGCAACCAACAAAGGAACAGGAATGAGATTATCGGTAGTCTTTTTTTTTTTTTTTTTTGCCTGGATGGGTAAAGATTAGCATGAGGAGAAAACAAGACTTCCAGTGTCCTTCTAACCATCAAATCAGGATATGTCTCTTTGAGAAGATGGGATCTGAAGGTAGCCCTGCAATTAAGTAGATCTCTTTCCAAATATTCAGAGTAGAGGTCTCCCTCTAGGTCATGGAATCCCCAGCCACACCCACTTTATTCCAAGGCCAAGTTTATACCTACGCACTCTAGATGTAGAACATGCCCTGTCATGTGCTTCTGGTTTGGCTCTATCCTTTGCCTGCCCCAAAACGATACCCAAGATAGACTGACTATGAGTAATGGGAGAACAGCAGGGACACCGGAGCCAAGGATTGTTTACATGTCTTTCTGGACAACCTGTTCTCTTGTTCAACCACCAGAATCGAGATCCCTCCTTCCATTCCCCTCCTCCTCCAGCCCTTAGAGACAGCTGACATTCCTAGTTTAGGCGATGCATTCTTGCTGCCCTGACACATACCACCAGAGCAGGCCAGGCAGGCTGTTGAGAGAGCAAAGCTACCCGCCCAACACTTGGCTTTGGCCAAGGGCATCACGCCAAGCCATGGCATCATAGCAGCTAAGGTCCCTCGATAAGCCACATCAGTTCAACTCTTAAAATTGATCATGGCGTTGCTGATGGACATGATGAGGGTTACATCAGACTGTAGCCCTCCAAACCCCAGACTGAATGGCTTTTAATCAGGTCAAGTCTGGTGGTTAAATTTCCCCTTACTGTAGAGGCAGCTGCTAGATCCAAATCTGGAGTGGCTGTCAGTGGGGCTAGGATTGTTGGTTATAGGATATATCATAATATAATGGGAGCTTCTGAATAAAGGTCTCAAAGGAAGCTCTTGGTTTTGATTCTACCACTACTAAGTCACCACTGATTCTGAATGATTTTGAACCAATGTCCAATGTCAATGCCTCCCACGAATAAGAGTCATTCATTCATTCAAAACATGTTATTAGCACTTCCCGTATGCCATCCCTGCGCTAGGTGTGCAGAATTCTGAGATGTATAAGACGTGTTTCCCTTCTTTCAAAGAGCTCCATGAAGGGTGATGCATATATTTACTTTTCTGAAGCTGAAAGACCACTATACAATAATTCCAGAGTCACTCAGCACAAAAATGTCATCATTTGCTGTAATCATGATCAAGTAATCATCATAATGAGCATCCCATCTACAGGGACAGTGATGACACCATGCTGCTGGGTTGTTAAGTCATGTTAAATTAGGTGAATATTTTTCCTCTTCCACAATCCCTCATGTATCATAGGTAGTTAATGGTTGAAATAGAATGAAATAGAACTATAACATCAATAAGACTTTTTTATTATTAATGACTCATAACTAAATATGAGTGCTACTAAGTACATGGAATAGTTCTAAGTGCTGTATATGCATTCCCTCATTTAATCCTAACAACTCCAAGAGGTAAATATTGTCATTCCTATATTTTCATCCTAACTTTACAGACACAGAAACTGAGGCTTAGATTGACTTGTGTACCTTGTTCCTCAAAAGAATTTCCAGTTGAGGACTGCTGACATGATTTAAGACCCCCACTTAATGAAACCCATCCATTCAATCTTTATCTCTTCCAGTCAGTGGCCACATTACTTTGCCAAATGATGGCCACAAACCCATAGGCCCCAAACTGTGAGGTCATTTAGTCATTCAACAAATATTTATTTTTGAATCCTACATAAATATAGTGATGAAACCAACATATTTGGGATTTGGGATTCAGTACTCCAGTGATAAGTCTGTATCCCTAGATATCATGTCTTTGGGTTCTGTGTTTGCTCTGGTTATGAAGATCTTTGCTTATTATCAAGAGATAAAAAGCACCAACATTATGATCAGATTCAATAAATTGTTCCTCTCCAGGTTCTTGTCATCTGAGATGCAGAGAAGAACACAGACCCTGATGGTTAGGGTCATAGTGGAGATTAAGAGAGGAGACCAAATTCCTGTGGATATCAAGTGGCTGGCTTCCTAAGGAGGTAGGGTAGATGATGTATCCCTCACTGGGAAGTCCAAGTGACAGTCCTGCTCTTGTGACTTTACTCATGACAATCCTTCTGAAAGAAAGAATACTAGCTTCTCTTCTACAACCTGTTTAGAGGGCATGGCAACTGGCATGGTCACCAGTATAGGCAATGACACCGTCACTGGACAGACTGCCTCACTGACTTCTGCAGCTGGAAATGAGGAGATACCCATGGCCACCGAGATCAGGCACTGTGTTTGCATTGCGGTGGTAGTGGCCACTTCATCAGCATCCTTTTCTTCATCGTTGCCATGTCCATAAATATCATTTCCTGGACTCTACCATTTCCTCATTGGCATTATTGTGGCCAATGTGCTTGAGGGCTCCTGGTCATTGCCACTGTCACTTTGTTACCAACAGAAAAATGGGTAACCAAGAACAGACTTAATGAAAAACCTAGAAATTGTAGAGACCTTCAGTTCCACCATTTGCTTTGACAAGATTGGCACTCAGACTCACAACAGGAGCCTCTGTGCTCTGACAATCAGATCTACATGGCTGACACATATGAAGAACACACGAACCAAGTCTTTGTCTGAAGCTCTGAAATCTGGGCCTCCTTGTTCAAGATAATAACCCCGTATAACTAAGTTGAGTTCAAACCAGGACAGGAACATGTTCCCATCATTGAGAAAGCTGTGACTGGAGATGCCTCAGAAACTGCCCTTGGAAAATCTCAGAGGTCAGTCTGGGTGAATGTGATGGAAAATAGGAAATGAAACTGCAAAGTGCCTGAAATCCCTTTTGATTCTACTAACAAATGCCAGCTCCCCATACGTGAGATGGATGACCCCAATGACAAAAGCTTCCTCACGACAATGAAGGGGTCCCTGAGAGATCTTAGAGAAGTACGGCACCATCATTATCTCTGTCCTAGAGCAGCCTTTGGATAAGGGCACAGCTGAGGACTTCCACATAGTGTACATGGCATGAGATGGCCTGGGAGAGCCACATCCTGGTTTCTGTTATCTCAACCTACTGGCTAATGAGCTCCTAAAAAACCTGTTCATTTGATAGATTCCATGACTTTTCCCACCTCGACTTCTGCTTTGTAGGCTTTTGTCAATGATCACCCCCCTCCAGTCCATTGTGCCGGATGCACTGACCAAATGCCAAAGCTGAGATCGAGGCTGTTATGGTTACAGGTGATCATCCCTTCACAGCCAAAGTTATTGTCAAGAGTATAGGTATCATTTCAGCCAACAGTGAGACAATGGACAACATTGAAAAATGCCTCAGCACTGCTGTGAAGCAAGTTAGCAAACAGGTTACTAAAGTCACTGTGGTGCCTGGTATGGAGCTGAAGGACGTAAGTCAGGAGCACCTGGATGAGCTCTTAACCAACCACCCAGAAACCATCCTTGCCCAGACATCTCCCCAGCAAGGCGGTGCGATGTCAGAGACAAGATGCAGTTGCTGCTATGATCGAGCAGAGTTGCTGCCTCTCCAGCTCTGAAGAATGCAGATACTTGGATAGCCATGGAGACAGCAGGCTCTGACACAGCCAGAAATTCAGGCCACACAGTTTTACTGAAGGATGATGATACCTTTGCAGCTACAGTCAGACGGTGGAGGCAGGCTGCCTAATATTGGACAACCTAAAGATTACTGCTTATACTCTGACCTAGAACATTGCTAAGCTTTGCCCTTTCATGATCTACCTTATTGGTGGGCTCACACTGCCCGTCAGCATCATTACCATCCTGTTTGCCAACTTGGACAGAGATATAATTGTCATTGTTTTATCTTATGAGAAGGCTGAAAATGATGCTATGAGCCAGAAGCTTCACCACAAGAAGATGGACAGACTGGTGAACTTGCCCTGGACTCCTGAAAACCCTGGGAGCTTTCATTGTTCAT
>JAVSCE010020581.1:0-21969 GCA_032199065.1 Smutsia gigantea
TTCTGCCTTGACCATATCATCACTTCTGTTGTGAGACTCAACTCAGCTGTTTTTCAAAAATTTAAGCTGTGGGAACATGGTAGGAGACCACATTAAAGTGAATGGAGTTAAAAACAAAAAAGTAAAATGAACTCCTTCTTCCTCCTTTCCCATATTTGCCTCTCTTCTATTTTGCTTTTCTGTTATGTGCCCAGTACTGGCAATAGACCTGCCCTAGTGCTGAGCCCTGTATTTTGGAGGGTCCTGCCCTGCTCAGACCCTCCTCATTTGCATTTCATGCCAGAGCTGAGTCCACAGGGTCAAGGGCATGAGGCCCCCAGGTCCAGACACCCTGCTACTTTTGTAGAGAATATATCAAGTACCCTAATTCCCTGGGGATATTCCAGAGCCAGTAAGGCCCTATTCTCAGAGTCTTTTTTTAAGGAAGGAAGAGCTGGGCCTGTGGGGTGCCCAGTCCCAGGCACAAAAGTTGGCTCAGTGGCCACTGTGTGTGGGAGTAAGGTATAGAGAGAACAAGGAGGTGAGGATTGTGGTGCTCTCAGAGTTAGGCCTGAAACCCTGCACGGTGTAGGAAGTAGCTGGCCATGGGAAGGAGGGATCCAGGACATGGGCCAGGGGCCTCATTTGTACTTCTGCCATAGGCACTGCAAGGTCAGTGGTGTGTGTGTGTGTGTCATTAGTTCAGTAGCCAAACCCCAGAGAGTTAGAGACACCCAGGGGTCTATATCTAGGAAGCTACCCTTTATCCCTGGAGGTACCCTGACCAGAGAACACCCCCTCCTATCCCAGAGGCTGAGGGAAGCAGTACTTCAGGCCTTAGGCCTGGTTCCTTCCTTTGGTGAGCCAGCATTGCAGACAGAATTGGAGATCCCACCTCCCTACTCCATCCTCGTGTTTTAATGGGTCTCCTGGCCATTGCATCCACCTGAGTGTGGCCCCAAACCCCGTGTCCTTAAAGCTGTCCTGCCATGCCAAAATCTGCTTAGCCCCAGCTGGCCACAAACTCTTCTTCCTCCCTGAGTTCTTCCCATACTCTGTCCTTGAGAAAGCACCAAATACCCTCACAAAGCAGACCCCACAGTGAAGAATCCAGTGGAAACATATTGGACATCATCTTATTTGGCCTTTTGGCAGCATTTACTATAGTTGATCACTCCTTTTTCTTGATGCACATTCTTCCTTGGTCTTTAGAAATTTCCCTCTTTATTTACCTGGTATTCTCCTGGACCATCCTCATCTTCTATACCTCTGTGTGTTGGAATTTCTGAGGCTTTAGTTTTTGGTCTTTTTTTCCTGCACACATATCACTTCCTAGGGGATCCTATCTAGTGTTTTGTTTTTAAATGCCAGCTTAAGTTGACGAACTCCAAATATTTATGTTCATTCCTTCTCATTCCCTTGTACTCCATTCATGTGTATCAACTGCCTAATTGATTTTTCCTCTTGAAATGTCTAATAGTCATCTCAAGCTTCAGTAATATAAAGTGCTGTCTATTGGAAATATAGTAGTAGCCACACATGTAATTAACAATTTTCTAGTAGTCAAAATTTTAAATGTAAAATAAATGTGAAATTAACTTAAATAATATATTTTTAATTCCATGTACCCAAACTACTATATTTTCCATATAGAATCATCATTAGTAATGAGATATTTTCCATTCTTTCCTACTAAATTGTTGAAATCTGGTATGTATTTTACTCTTACATCACATCTCAGTTCTAACTCGTAATATTCCAAGTACTCAGTAGCCACATGTGTGGACAACACAGTTTTGGACCTTCTCCTTTCCTTCATCTTGTCAGTTTCCTCTTGAATTGTCTCCAACCCAGGAGTTTCTGCTAATCACGGGGTCCTGTCCTAGGAGGGAACTCTTGAGGCATTCGTTTTGAAAGTTCACAGGAGCTGTTCTGCTCCAGTACCTGTGGTCCTTGTTGAGGTATGCTCCTTGCACTTGCCTGCCATGGGAGGGCCAAACCCCTCTAAAACCCCTCCAGGGAGTACCTATTGGCTTGTTCGCTGTTCTCTATCATAAAGTTGGTCAGATGCTGTATGCTTCTTTTCTTTCCCTTGCACAAAGACACTGGTACCATGCAGATACTATGTCTCGATGGCTGGTCTTCATCCACTTGAATGTTGGGGTTCTGAGGGAGTATTAGTACATTCACAGTGTTGTATCACCAGCTCTATCTAATTTCAGAACATTTTCATTACCGCAAAATTAAACTCATATCCGTTAAGCAATCACTCATCCTTCCCTCTTCCAGGCCCTGGCAGCCACTAATCTACTTTGTGTCTCCATAGATTTGCTTATTCTGGATATTTCATATGAATGGGATCATACAATATGTGGCCTTTCCCTGAGCATAATGTTTTCAGGTTCATCCAACTTGTTGCATGAACTAGTACTGTTGACTGTTAAAAATGTGGGGATGAGGGGCGCTGGACTTCCTCTGCCAGCTCTGCATTGTCAAAAATCCACATATAACTTAATAGCCAACCTGCTGTTGACTGGAAGACTTACCAATAACATAAACAGCCAATTAATACATATTGTTGTATGTTATATATCTTATATACTATATTCTTACAATAAAGTAAGCTAGAGAAAAAATGATTTTTCAAATTGTTGCAAATCTCCAAAAAGTTTTTTCAGATATACTTAATAAAAAAAAAATCCATGTGTAAGTGGGCTTGGGTAGTTCAGACCTGTGTTGTTCAAGGGTCAACTATACTCCAATACTTTTTTATGGTTGAATAATATTCTGTTGAGTGTCTATAGCACATTTTGCTTATCCATTCATCAGTGGACAGACATCTGGGTTGTTTGGGCATTTGGACCTTTTTGCTATTGTGAATAGTGCTGCTATGAACAGTCATGTATATGTTTTTGATTGCATACCTGTTTTCAGTTCTTTTTGGTATAT
Source organism: Smutsia gigantea (assembly GCA_032199065.1). Taxonomy (NCBI): domain Eukaryota; kingdom Metazoa; phylum Chordata; class Mammalia; order Pholidota; family Manidae; genus Smutsia; species Smutsia gigantea. The sequence goes on from JAVSCE010020581.1 coordinate 2,929, forward strand.
ATCCAGGAGTAGAAATGATGAGTTATATGGTAATTCTATGTTTAACTATTTGAGGAACCACAATGCTGTTTACACAGTGGCTACACCATCTTACATTTCCTCAAGAAATGTTATTAAAGTTCTATATTCTCCACATCCATGAGAAATTTTTTCATTTTCCTTTTTAAAAATACTATAGCCATCCCAATAGATGTGAAATGGTATCTTATTTGGTTTTGATTTGCATTTTCCAAATGACTAAGGACTTTGAGCATTATTCATGTGCTCATAGGCAATTTGTGTATCTTCTTTGGAGAAATGTCTATTCAAGTCCTTTCCCAATTTTTTAATTGAGTTTTTGTCATTTTGTTCTTGAGTTATAAGCATTATATAGTCTGGGTATGAGAACCTTATTAGATATATGACTTGCAACTAATATCTCTTATTCTGTGAGTTGTCTTTTCACACTGTTAATAGTGTCTTTGATATACAAAAGTTGATTTTGATGAAGTCCAGTTTAATTATTTTTCATTTTGTTGCATGTGTTTTGGGTGTCATAACTAAGAAACCATTGCCAATTCCAAGGTCATAAAGATTTATTCCTATATTTTCTTTCAAGGCTTAAACATTTTTTGTACTATGTTAGGAGTACTTAAGATGAGATCTAGCCTGTTAACAGATTTTTATGTGTACAATACAGTATTGTTATCTGTAAATGGTGTTGTACAGCAGATCTCCAGAACTTAGCTTAGATAACTGAATTTTATGCCTCTTGATAAGAAGCTCCCCATTTCCCTGTCCCTCCCATTCTGTGTTTTGCTAGTATGAGTGTGACTATTTGAGATGTCTTATATAAGTGGAAGCATGAAGTACTTGGCCTTCTGTGACTAGATTATTTCATTTAGTACAGTGTCCTTAGAATTCATCCATGTTGTTGCGTATTGCAGGATTTTCTTCTTTTTAAAGGCTGACTAATATTCTATTGTGTGTATATACCACTTTTTTTAATCCATTCATCCATCAATGGACATTTAAGTTATTTCTACCTGTTAGCTATTGCTTGAGATTCTCGTTTTAATTCTTCTAAATATCCAAGAGTGGGATCATATGCTGGATCATATGGTAGTTCTATTTTTATGTTTTAGAGGAAATGCCATACAGTTTCTCATAGAGGCTGTGTTACTTTGCATTCCCACCAACAGTGTACAAGAGTACCAATTGCTCCACATCCTTAACAACACTTATTGTCTTTTAAAAAAAAAATCATCCTAACTGGTGTAAGATAGTATTTTATAATGATTTGATTTGTATTTTTCTGATGATTCGAGACATAGAGCACCTTTTCATATACCTGTTGGCCATTTGTATGTCTTTGGAGAAATGTCTGTTCAAGTCCTTAGCCCATTTTTAAATCAGGTTAGTAGTTTTTGTGCTGTTGAGTTTGGAATTTTGATAGGGATTACATTGAATCTGGAAATTGCTTTTGGGTATTGCCATCTTAATAATATTAACTCTTCTAACCCATGAACGTGGCATTTCATTCCATTTATTTGGGCCTTCTTTAATTATTTCAGCACTGTTTTTGTGGTTCTCAGTGTATGAGTCTTACACATCTGTGGCTGAATTTGTTCCTAAGTATTTTATTCTTTTTGATGCTATTGTAAATGAAATTATTTTCTTAATTTCCTTTGGTATAGTGCAGTGATGGAGTATTGACATACAAGTGATTTTTGTATGTTGACTTTATATCCTGCAACTTTTATTGAGTCTTTATTAGGTCTAGTAGTTTTTTATTTTTTTGGTGGGGCAAATTCTTTAGGATTTTCTATATATAAAATCATGTCATCTGCAAATAGAAATAGTTTTATTTCTTTCTTTCCAGTGTGGATGTCTTTTATTTTTCTTGCCTCATTACTCTGACAAAAACTTGTATAATATTGAATAGAAATAGTGAAAGACATAGTAGTCTTGATCCTGATCTAATGTAATGGGGAAAGCTTTCAGACTTTTGCCACTGAGTATGATGTTAGCTGTGGGATTTTCATAAATGCTCTTTATTGTGTTGAGGAAGTTCTTTTCTATTCCTAGTTTGTTGTGATTTTAATGGTGAAAAGATGTTAGATTTTGTCAGGCTTTTTGCATCAATTGAGATGATCATGTTTGTTTTGTTTTCCAGTACCTTTCTAATCTGTGACTTTTACTTTGACACATTGGTTATCTAATCTAAGATTGTGTTGATTAATTTCCACACATTTGTGTATTTTCTAGTTTTCTGTTACTCATTTCTAGTTTAATTCCATTGTTAAGAAGATATTTTGTGTGATTTCAGTCTTTTCAAATTTATTGAGACTTGTTTTGGAGTGTAATATGTGATCTATTTTGAAGAATTTCCCATGTGCACTTGAGAAAAATGCATATTCTGCTGTGGTTGGGTGGAGTGTTATATATATTTTTTAGTTCTAGTTGGTTCATAGTGTTGGTTAGGTTCTCTGTTTCCTTGTTGACATTCTGTCCAGTTGTTCTATCCACTATTGAAATTGTGGTATTGAGGTCTCCAAATATTACAGAACTGTTTCTCCCTTAGTTTTGTCCACTTTTGCTTCATATACTTTTAGCCTTTTGTTAGGCACATATATGTTTATAGCTTCTTGATGAATTTGTCCTTTTATCAATATGTTATATGCTTCTTTTTTTATAATATTAAAGTCCAATTTTTCTGGTATTAATATAACCACTTCGATTACAATTTACAAGGAATATTTTTTCCATCCTTTCATGTTCAGTCTGTTTGCCTTTGGATCTAAAGGGAGTTTCTTATAGACAGTATATAGTTTGATCATGTTTTTTTGTTATACATTTTACCAGTATCTGCCTGTTAATTGGAGAGTCTAATCCATTTACAATTAAAATAATCAGGTAATTACTGATAAGGAACCTCTTAGTTATGCCATTTTGCTATTTGTTTTCTGTGTCACCTTTGTTTCTCAGTTTCTCCATTACTTTCTTTTTTTGTGTGTTTATACTGTTTTGTAGTATATTCATTCCCTTCACATTTTGTTTTCTGGATCTATTTTTAGTTATAGGTTATCCTGGGGGTTATAATTGACAACTTACATTTATAAAATTAGTTTGATTAATACCAACTTCGTTTCAATAATATACAAAACTCTGCTCCTACACAGCTTTGTCCTTCCTTCTTGATGTTACTACAAAAAATTCTGTATTTATAAATTGTATGCCATTAACATAGTTATAATTATTGTTTTATGCATTTGTTTTTAAGTCATATAGGAAACAAATTAGGACTTATAAAACTAAAAGCCCAATAATACTGGCATTTATATTTACCTATGTAATTTCCTTTACTAGTATTCTTTATTTCTTCATATTGTTTTGAGTTACTGTGTAATGTCCATTCATTTCACGCTGAAGGAATCCCTTTACTGTTTCTTTTAGGGAAGACCTACTAGTGAGAAACTCCCTCAGCTTTTTGTCTGGGAAGTCTTAATTTCTCTATTTTTTTATTGTGGTAAAACACACATGATGTTAGATTTACCATCTTCATTTTTAAGTGTAGAGTTCAGTAGCATTAAGTATATTTACATTGTGCAACAAATCTGTAGATCATCACCTTGCAAAACTGAAACTGTACCCTCTAAACACTTATTCCCACTTTTTCTTCCCCCTGTCCTTGGTCATGGTCTTTCTACATTCTGTTTCTATGACTTCGATCATATTATATACTTCATTTGAATGGAATCATACAGGATTTTTCTTTTAGTGAGTGGCTTATTTCACTTAGCATGTCTTTGAGGTTCATCCATGTTGTAGCATTTGATGGGATTCCCTTTTTTAAGGCTGCATACTATTTCGTTGCATGAATATACCTTTTTTTTTCATCTGCCCATTTACCTATGGACATGTGGTTTGCTTCTGGCTCTTGGCTATCATGAATAACGCTGTGGAAAATACGGTTATGCAAATATCTTTCTGAGATCCTGCTTTGAATTCTTATGTGTATCCAGATCATATGGTAAGTCTGTTTTTACTTTTTTGAGGAATTTCTGTATCATTTTATAAAATGGCTACATCATTTAACATTTCCATCAACATTGCACAAGGATTCCAATTTCTCCACATCTTTGCCCACACTTGTTTCCTGTTCTTCTCATAGTGTCCACCCTAATGGGTATGAGGTGATATCTCATTGTGGTTTTGATTCGCATTTCCCTGGTGGTTAATGATGTTGAGCATTTTTCAGATGCTTGTCAGCTATTTATATATCTTCCTTGGAAAGTTGTCTATTCAAACCCTTTGTTCACTATTTAATTGGATTATTTGTTTTTCTGATATTAAATTAGACATTTCTTATAAATTCTGGATATTAACCCTATATCAAATGTATGATTTACAGAAATTTTTCTCCCATTCCATAGGTTGCCTTTTCACTCTGTGAGTTGTTTCTTTAAATGCACAGAATTTCTCAATTTTGATGAAGTCCCATTGTCCAATAAATCATTGCCAAATTCAATATTCTGAAGCTTTTCTCCTACATTTTCATTTAGGTTTCTTCTAGGTCTTCTGTTTAGGGCTTTAATCCATTTTGAATAATTTTTGTGTATGGGGTAAAGTATGGGTCTAACTTTACTTTATTGAATGTGATTTCCAGTTTTCCCAGCATCGTTTGTTAAGGAAATTGTCCTTTTCCCATTCCATAGTCTTGGCACCCTTGTTTAAATAACTTGGTTTATACAAGAGTTTATTTCTGGGCTCTCTGTTTCATTAGAGTATATGTCTGTCTTTATACCAGGACCATACTTTTTCAATTACTCAAGTTGTGTAATATGTTTTGAAAGCACTAAGTGTGAGGCCTTCAGCTTCGTTTTTATTTCTCAAGATTATTTTGGTTATTTGGGAATTTTGGAGATTCTATATTAATTTTAGGGTGGTATTTTCTATTTCTGCAAAAAAAGACCACTGGAATTTTTATAGATATTGTATTGAATGAGTAGATCACTTTGGATAGTATGGATATTTTTATGATATTAGGTCCTTCAATCCACAAGTATGGGGTGTCCTTTTATTTATTTGTTTCTTCTTTGATTCCTTTTAGCAATGTTTTGTAGTTTTCAGTGTACAACCCTTTCACCTCCTTGGTTAGGTTTATTCCTAAATATTTTATACTTTTGGATGCTATAGTAAATGGGATTGTTTTCTAAATTTCAATTGTGGATTGGTCATTATTAGCATATAGAAATGTGACTAAATTTGTGCATTGATTTTTGTATTCTGAAACTTTGCTAAACTTGCTTATTCTAACTTTTTGTGGATTCTTTAGAGTTTTGTATGTATAAGATTGCCATCTAAAAACAGAAATGATTTTCTTTTTCCTTTTGTAATTTGGATGCTTTTTATTTCTTCTTTTCTTACTGCTCTGGCTAGGATTTCCAGTACTATAATGAATAGTAGTGGTGAAAGTAGGTATCCTTGCCTTCCTTCTTTGGGATCTTAGAGGGAAAGCTTTCAGTCTTTCCCATTGAGTATTATGTTACTTGAGGGTTTTTCATATATGGCTTTTATTGTGTTGAAGTACTGTCCTTCTGTTCCTTGTTTATTTTGTTTGCATCATGAAAAAGTGTAGAATTTTGTCAAATGCTTTCTCTGTATCAACTGAGATGATCATGTGTCATGTGTGTGTGTTGTCCCTCATTTTTAATGTGTATTACACTGACTGATTTTCATACGTTGAACTATCCTTGCATTTTAGGTATAAACCCCATTTGGTTACAGTGTATAATATTTTTAATGTGCTGTCGAATTTGGTTTGCTACTATTTTGTTGAGGATTTTTCCATCAGTATTCATCAGGGATATTGGTCTGTGTTTTTTTTTTCTTTTTTCTTGTAACTTTGTCTAATTTGGGTTTCAAAGTAATGTTAGCCTCATTGAATGAGCTTGAAAGTATTCCTTTTTAGTTTTTTGGAAGAATTTGAGGAGGATTAGTGCTAATTCTTCTATAAATGTTTGGTAGAATTCTCTAGTGAAGCCAACTGGTCCTGGATTTTTCTTTGTTTGGAGAGTTTTGATTACTGATTCAGTTATACATTGTAGATCTGTCCAGATTTTTTATTTCTTCATGATTCAGTCTGGTTGGCTTCTAGGAATTTATTCATTTCTTTTACATTATCCAATTTGATGGTATATAGTTGTTCATAGTAGTTTCATAATCCTTTTTATTTCTCTGATGTCAATTTTAATGTCTCATTCATTTCTAATTTTACTGTCATTTCTTTTTTTAGTCTAGCCTAAGTGTTTATCAATTTTACTGATCTTTTTAAAAATTCATTTCTTAGTTTCATTGGTGTTTTTAGATTTATTTCCTTTATTTCTGCTCCAACCATTATTATTTCCTACCTCCTGCTAATTTGGGGTTTAGTTTGTTCTTCTTTTACTAGTTCCCTGAGGTGCAAAGTTGATTGTTGATTTGAGATCTTTCTTTGTTTTCAATGTAAACATTACCACTATGAATTTCCCTCTCAGTGATGCTTTCACTGCATCCCATAAGTTTTGGTATGTTGTGTTTTCATTTTCATTTTCCTCTGAATATGTTCTTAAATTCCCTTTTGTTTTCTTTTTTGACCTGTTGGTTGTTTAAGAGTACATTGTTTAATTTCCACATATTTGTGCATTTCCCTGTTTTCTTTCTGCTATTGATTTCTAGATTCATTCTGTTGTGGTTAGAGAAAATTCTTTGTATGTTTCCAATCTTCTTAAATTTGTTAAGACTTGTTTAGTGGCCTGATATCTGGTCTATTTTGAAAAATGCTTGTGCGCTTGAGAAGAATGTGTATTCTTCTGTTAATTAGGTGGGCTATTCTGTATATGTCTTTTAAACCCATTGATCAATAGTGCTTTTCAAGTTCTCTGTTTCTTTATTGATCTTCTGTCTGGTGGTTCTATCCATAACTGAAACTAGGGTATTGAAATCTCCTGTTATAATTGTGTTGTTGCCTATTTCTCCTTCAGTTATGTCAATCTCCTTCATTTTTGAAAGATATAGTGTTTTGTAAGATATAGTGTTCTTGGCTAAAAGTTGTTTTTCTTTCAGCACTTTAAATGTATCATCGCACTGCCTGCTGGTGTCCAGTGGTTTCTGATGAGAAATTGGTATTTGTTATTCTTATGGAGATTGTACTACTTGTAAATGATCAGTCTTGTTGTTTTCAAGATTTTCTCTTTTCCTTTGGGTTTTGATAAATTCATTATGATGTGCCTCAGTGTTGATCTCTTTGCTTTTATTCTTTTTGAATTTGTTGAGCTTTTGGAAGTGGAGATTCATATATCCATTATCAAATTTGGAAAGTTATTGGCCATTTTTTTTCTGAAATATACTTTATGCCCCTTTCTCTCTTTTCTATTCTCCAGGAACTCCTATGCATATATTGGTACAGGAAATGGTGTCCCACAAGTCTCTTAGGCTTTTTTCACTTATCTTCATTTTTTTTTCTTTTTTCTCAGACTGGTTAATTTTAGTTGCCTTATTTTCCACTTCACTGATTATTTTTCTTCTACTTGATAAATCTGCTGTTGAACTACTCTGGGGAATTTGACATTTTAGTTACTGTTTCCTGTTCAGCTTTAGAATCTATATTTGGTTTCATTTAACATTTTATCACTATTATTTGGTGAGACATTGTTCTGGTTTCCTTTAGGTCTTCGTCCATGGTTTCTTTAGTAATTTGAGCATATTTAAGAGAGTTAATTTAAAGTCTTTCATGTAAATCCAATGTCTGTGGCTTCCTCAGAGATAGTTTCTATTAATTTTATGTATGAGAATGGTCGTACTTTCTTTTTTCTTCGCATGACTTTTTGTTGATAACTGGACCTTTGAATATTATAATTTAATATGGAAATCATATTTTTACCCCCTTCTTAGGGTTCTTGTTGTTTTCTGTAGGTCATAGCTATTTCTTTGGCTCACTATTTTTTTAAAGCCTGTGCTCTTTTTTTGTGTGTATAGCCTTTGAAATCTCTGTTCCTTTAGCTTATGGCCCGTTAGTGTTTTGACAGAGATTTCCTTAAACACCTAGAGAAAAAAGTTTAAAGACAGAAAGAAAGGAAGGAAGGAAAGGAAAGGGAAGAGAAGAGAAATGTACTCTTCCTGTCCTTGTAGATTGGCTTTTTGATGGGGTGCTCCTTCAGTGTGGTCAGTCAGGTGGTTTACAGCTCAGCCTCAGCCTTTGCCTTATGCTTGCACTGAGCCTAAAGATCAGCCAGAGGCAAAATCTTTGTGTCTTCTGAAGTATTTTCTGAGTATGCCTCCTTCCCTGGGCATGGCATGAAATTCTAGGTTCTCCATTGTATGTTGGAGTTTTTCAAAGCCCTTGTTTCCCAAATTAACTCTCTTACCAGCTTTTTTCCCAGGCTTCCCTCCCACCCCCCACCAATTGTTATCTTTTGCTACAGTCTGTTTCTTACTAATTTATCTTTCAGTGTTTTCACAGAATGTCCTCTGCTGAGCTACTTTTCCACCCTGAGAGAGTTCTGAGTTACTGAAACTAAGGCAAGTCCCTCTGTCATTCCTTTGGGGAACTCCCAGACAGGTCAAAACAGACAAATGGCAACTTGTGAGCAGGGTTGGCTCTGCTCCCTGTGTAGACAGATGCTCACACCTGGAACACAGGCTCCTGTCTTCGGGACTGCTGTGGCACCGGAGAAGGGTGCGGGGCAGACTGAGTTAACATACCACAAAACTCTTCTATATTTCTGTCTTCTTTATTTTGATTCAGTGTTTGTTTGGTAGTTTTAAATCTTTGACTATTTTCCAGAGGTATGACAAAGTTGATTTTTATGGTATTTGCTATTTCTTTGGAGGGGAGGTATTTCTGTGGAGGGATGGGCCCTTAGAATTTCCTGTTCCACTAGGTTCACTGGCATCACTCTAAACATATCTTTAAGGATGGGGATCACCCACTACAGACTAGTTACAGAAATACTGCCTCCCTTAGAGAAAAAGGCAGAAACCAAAATCAACAAGATAGGAAAACAAGCAAATTCTCTCTCAAAAATTAGTTTGATGAACAAAATTCAGTTACATGATAAAACCCAATGCTAAGTATGGACCAGAAAGTCAGAAAGTGATTATGGAAGAGTCTTAAAAGGAACTTGAGATACGTAAGTTTGGGATGTTCAAAGAGAGATACAGGAATAATTGTCACAAATAAGCACAATAAAATTCATCAGAAATGAAACAAATATAGTAAGATATGAACACAATTAAATATTGCAAACATGAAAATTATTTTTACCGAGATAAACTTGTGATCTACATCAAGAAGGATAAGTACTTCCTGCTGCCCTGATGTGAGGTTCTAGAACATTTCTACCCTTCCATTGAGAAATGCTGCTAAATTATGGACTATCATTAATGTGTGTCTACTAGGGAAGAAGTATTTGATGTTTCTTCATTTAATTGTAATCACATAAAACTACAGTGCAAGTGTATGTGTCTGAGCAGGTAGGACATGAAGTTACCACCAAAGTTATATATTGTAATAATAAAAGAAGAACAGAGCAAGGAAGGAGGGCCTCACCCCAGAAGGTGCAGTGACTAATTCAACAGGGGGTGTGAAAGGGGAAAGGGGCAGAGTCCTGCCTTGCCCAGGCAGTGGTGTAACTGTACAGGGCATGTGATTGGGGAAAAGAGGCATCCTACACATTCATGCTGTGGTGTAACTGGCCAGAGGATGTGATCTCAGACTGTAGAACAAGCCATACTCCATCAGTGAAGAGGTAAGGGCACAGGATATGTAAATAGAATGGAGAAGGCCACCAAAACGCCTGTGCAGTGGAGTGACTGCATAGAAGAGACCAAAAGGCAGGCCTGTGCCATCTGTGCAGTGAGGGTTCTGGATGTGGGATGTGAAGAGGGTGAAGACAGGAGCCCGGTCCACGGTGCAGTGCAGTGACCAGCAGAGGAAGCAAACAGCAAATGACAAGGAACGCCACGATATGAATTAGGTGGTGTTACTGGGCTGGGATTGTGAACAGGAAAGGAGGAGGATGCTGCACCATCGGTGTAGTGGTGAAGTGGACAGGGTTGTGACAGGACAGAGAAGCGGAATACAGTCTCAGCAGAGCAGTGGGATGACTGTGCAGATCAAGTGAAACGTGGGGAAAAGGAGCATCTCCAAAACGGAACCGTACTGCTGTGCCTGGGCAAGGGATGTGACCCGCGCAGCGAGGAGCCAGCTCCACACCGTCAGTGCAGCGGTATGGATGGACGGGGCATGGGAACAGGGTGGGAGGGGAGCCCTGTCTCAGCAGTGTGGCAGAGTAACTGGCCAGAGAGAGGAAAAGTGCTAGTGAGGCAACTGGCTTTGGAAACCACAGAAATTGGACAATTGTTTGTATTTCTTTTGCTTGTAGTGCTGCTGCTCCTGATAACAGGTTTGCATTTCTAATTGCATTTTGGGATGTATTGGTTCTGTTCATGTCACGATGACATAGACATGATTGCTATTAAAAAGAAATCTTAAAGATTTGGTATCAAGTATCTGTGTCTCTTCTTCCTTTCATTAATGGAGTCATGTTAAACATTTTCTTCAAATACTTTTCTACTTACTCAGGTGGTATTGTGGGTTGAATTATGTTCCCCAGAAAGATATACTGAAATCCTAACTCCTGGTATCTTTGAATGTGAATCTGTTTGCAAATAGGGTCTTTGATGATGTGATCAAGTTAAGATGAGGTCATACTGGATTAGAGTGGGCTCTGGCCCAATATGCACTTATAAGAAATATAAGAGATTTATTAAGACCCTGAAATATGAGGAAATTTATTTCAAGGAATCAGTTCATGAGACTGTTGGGACTGGCAAGTCTACAATTTGTAGGTCAGGCTGTCAGGCTGGAACTCCTTCAACAGGAACTGATGCTGCATGTTACAGACAGAATTTCTTCTTCCCCAGGGAAACCTCAGGTTTGCTCTCAAGGCCTTTCAATTGACTGAATCAGCCCCATTCAGATTATCTAGGATAATCTTCTTTAAACTCATCTGATTATAGTTGTTAGTTACATCTCTAAAATATCTTCACAGTAACACCTAGATTAGATTTTAATTGAATAACTGGGTACTAGAGCCTAGCCAAGTTGACATATAAAACTAACCATCACACTATGAAGCATTGTACATATTTGTAATCGCCCCTATAATCCCCCAATCCCTAGATAACCACTGGTCTTTCTGTTGCTGTGTATTACTTTGTGTTTTCAACAATTTTGTGTTAATGGAATAATATAGTGTGTACTCTTGGGGAAGGGAGTCTGGCTTCTTTCATTGAACATAATTATTTTGAGATAAACATTGTTGTAATGTGTTGATTCATATGTTGTATGTATCAGTAGTTCATTCCTTTTTATTGCTCAGTGCTGTTTCACTTCATGAATTGACCGCAATTTTTCTGTTCACCTGTTGATGAAGATTTGGGTTCCCAGTTTTCACTATTACAAATAAAGCTGTTATGAACAGCTTTGTATTCATGTATGTGTCTTTGTGTGGACATATGCTTTCATGTCTTTGGGGTAAATACTAGGAGTAGAGTAGCTGGATCACAGAGTATGTATATGTTTAGCTTTTTAGGAAACTGCGTTTTACTTTATATAGTTTCGATTGCTATATCTTCAAATTTGCTAACTTTTCTTCTGCAATATCTAATCTGCTGTTAATTCTCTTTGGTGTATTTAGTAGTGTTGGACTGTAGTAGGGCAGGTATTGTAAAAATATTTCTATCTTGTTAGACTACCTGTTACTGTTCTTTCGGCTAGAGACAGCAAGATGTCCCTAGGGCCTTTTGTCTTGTTCATTTCTGTTTCCAGATTGTGAACTTCTTCTGAGCCCAGTCTGGTACATATAGGAGGCAAAACCCCCAGGGAATTCATCTCCAGATCATCCCTTAAGTCCTGAGATCCCTAGATAGTCTTCCTTCTCTTCATTATTCATCATCTTTTAATGTTTGTTTGTGTATTCTTTCCAGGGGCTTTGGCTGTAGTTAGTGTAAAGAATAAGGTTATCACATCTTTTCCACGTTGTCCAGAATTAGAAGTCTACTTTTTTGTTTTAACTGCTTTTGTAAACATCCCAATGCATAATCTTTGTTAAAGTATGTGTTTTTAAAAACATTAAAAGTATTAGTTATATAAATGTAGTAGGTTCATGTCAAATATTTAACTCATTTATTGAAGTAACCAGCTGGTTAATATAGCTGATTCAAATGATAATTCAAAAGGTTCAGTATATGGAAGCTCTGAAAGAATTTGGGAATAAGATTGTTGCATTTGAAAGAAAACTGACTAATGTCATATAGGACAAAAAAACACCCTTGGGATTAATAATTTTTCTACTGGAAAATAAAACCACTTGCATTGTTATAGGACAAAATTCTATATGTTAACATGTAACTACATGGTTTTGACCTAAAATAATAGTAAATGGAAGTCAGTGGTATATTTTCCTAGGTAATTAAATAATCTAAATGGATCTCTTAGAAGATACTCCATTATGACATTGAAAAGGGCATGCAGCCACTGTTTTGCAATATTTCCAAGTTTTGCATAATTTTTTTCAACATCTTTGGACATACCCTGTTCCTTTTGGATGAATCCTTAGAAATGGAATTGCTAGAATGTATCTTTACTTTCACTTGGTTCTTGTGCTCTTAGGGACAATTCTCTTATAAGCCCAGAAATGTAAGTAGAGATGTGGAGAGTATATAGAAAGTACAGGACAATCTGTTACTCTTCTTTAAATGGGTACGGTTTGCCATTAAATCATCCTTGTTTTAATTGTTAACAGTGCTGCATTAAAGTACTGGCTGTGTTTTCAGTCTGTTGGTAATAAGACATTTTGTTTAATTTATGATTCTCAAGTCTATCAGTGGAGTTTGACTCCAACTCATTTATTAAAGTAGCTCATTATAACATATAAATTTTCCTGACGTCTGCTTCTCTGCCTTGGGTAGCAAGACTTTCTGCCTTCTGCTTATGTAGATTTGGCCCTGGAAAAAAGCCTTTCAGCCCTTGGGCATCTCACTGAATGATGAGAGGTTCCAAGCACAGTTTATCTACTCCAGTTGGCGTGGACCTAGCCCTTTCACACCACACTTTCCTGCTCTGTGGCTGATCCCTCTCATTTTTCTTCATTTCTCTTTTTCTTTTTCCTTTTCCTAAGGACAAGTGATATGAAAATCTCTGCTGCTATGATAGTTTACTTGATTAAATGCTTTAAAAATTTTCTCTGAAATTAAGGGCTGTCTTTCCAAGTCCTTCCTTAAACCAGAAAAGTGATTCATAGTCAGGGACCCTGGTACAATGATTGGGAAGATAGGGACTAGACAGGTGAGCAGGTGTGTGTATGATCCCATAAATGTGGCTACCTGTGTGCCTTGTAAGTGTAGCATGATCTCTGGTGTTTCTGGTCTTGTGCGCCTATACCCTGAGCCTGGAAGCTAGTTATCCTAATAACTGAGGTCTTCCTTCTATTTGATAGAAACTTCTTAATTTAAGGTGGGTGTAATTGTTGTATGGATGAGAAACTTATTTACTACCTATTCTAATTCATGTGGGATCAGTGCTACTTCTGGAAGATCTAAGGAACTGCCTCTGGTTTCTTTAAAGGTTCAGATTTAAAACAAAACAAAACAATTTTTACCCCTCTGGTTTTGAACAGCAAATACAGTGCTGGGACAGATTGTCACTTTGAGTACTAACAATTTTAACCTTGTGTTTTCCCCACTCAGATGTCCAAGGTCATGCTATACACTGACCTTGCAAGTAACTTGCTTTAGTAGCAGCAAAACATTAGTTACAATACTGACAATATGCCTGGAAAATCCATCTTTTCCTGGTTATGGAGGTGGTACTATCATTTTTTAAAATAACACTGTGTTATATGCAAGTTCTTACTTTTCATATCCAATGTTGAATAGGAACATGCTCTGTGATAATTATCTGTTCATTGACCATCATACTAATGGAAGGCCATCATGTTTTAAGTTTCTCCTGTAATTCCAGGATGTCTCATGAGTCCTGCTAATCTAAGTTCTGGTATTATTTATTTTGATAGAATTTCCTTGGATAATATGTTGATCCGGGTTTTCAGAAAAGCAGAAACCAAGAAGGGATTAGATGTGCAAGAGATTTATTGGGGGAAGTGCATATGAGGGATGAAGGCAGAAAGCAGGAGTAGATGAGGAGAGCCTTCAGATACAATGCAAGTCTGAAGGCTGCAAAAGAAAGGAAGGAGGATTGGATAAGAAGAGCCTTGGATTACAGTAAACTCTGAGAAAGCTTCAGTTACGCTAATGGGGAGTTTCTCAACTAAAGTTGCCTATTAGGAGTCTTGCATTGGGCAGAAATGGTTCAGCTCTCATATTATGCCGTGCTCAGTGGAAAACAGCCCAAGAAAAGCATGGCTTGATGTAAATTCCATGGTTGATCCACCTAGAAACTGTCAGTCAGCTCTGTTCCCCACCACAGGCTCTCTTGAAGCACGATCTGATCAGCCCACCTCCATGGCCACCTCAGACAGCAATGCTACTGAGAGTCAATAGTCACTTTAGAGGATGTACAGAGTTCTTTTCCTTCAGATCAGCTAGGTGAATGCAATTGCTGCTTTTGAAATAATCATTGATTGTATTAACATTGACTCTTCAGTGGAGCTAATTAGTAATTATGAACAGTATAGCTTTGTCATTAAGATCTTAGGGTATCTCACAAGGAGAAAAATTAAACCTTCAGACTATAAATAGAGATAATAAAGCATTACTCTGTTACTAAAAAGTTAGATTTTGACAAATGCTTTTTCTGTGTCAGTTGAGATGATCACATTTTTTTTCATTCTGTTAATGTTAGGCATTACATTTGCACATTTTCTTATGTTGAACCACTCTTAGATTCCTGGCATAAGTTCTCCTGGGTCATGGTATATAATCCTTTTAATTATCTGCTAGGATTAAAAGGTTTACTAGGATTTTGTTGAGGATATTTTGCATCTATACTTGTGATGGGTATTGGTCTATAGTTTTCTTGTGTTGGCTTTATCTGGCTTTGGTATCAAAATAATGTTGGCCTCATAGGAAGTATCTGTGTTCCAAAACCCCTCTTTTGTGTTTTGGAGGGGTTTAAAAAGTCTTGGTGTTAATTCTTCTTTATGTATTTGGTAGAATTCCCCAGTGAATCTATCTGGTACTGCACCAAAGGAAAAACAAGTTTTGAAGTTTTGCCTTGTGATTCAATCTCTTCACTTGTTATAGGTCTGTTGATATTTTCTTTTTTTTTAATATAATTTATTTTATTATCATTAATCTACAATTACATGTGCAATATTACAGTTATTAAACTACCCCTTCATCAGGTTCCCCCCACCAACCCCATTACAATCACTGTCCATCAGCGTAATGAGATGCTATAGAATCACTACTTGTCTCTGAGTTGTACTGCCCTCCCCGTGCCCCCCCAACATTATATCTGCTAATCGTAATGCCCCTTTTTCCCTCTTATCCCTCCCTTCCCGTTCATTTTCCCCAGTCCCTTTCCCTTTGGTAACTATTAGTCCGTTCTTGGGTTCTGTGAGTCTGCTGCTGTTTTGTTCCTTCAGTATTTTTTCTTTGTTCTTATACTCCACATATGAGTGAAATCATTTGATACTTGTCTTTTTCGGCTTGGCTTATTTCACTGAGCATAATACCCTCTAGCTCCATCCATGTTGTTGCAAATGGTAGGATTTGTTTTCTTCTTATGGCTGAATAATATTCCATTGTGTATATGTGCCACCTCTTCTTTATCCATTCATCTACTGATGGACACTTAAGTTGCTTCCATTTCTTGGCTATTGTAAATAGTGCTGCGATAAACATAGGGGTGCATCTGTCCTTTTCAAATTAGGCTGCTGCATTCTTAGGGTAAATTCCTAGGAGTGGAATTCCTGGGTCAAATGGTATTTCTATTTTGAGTTTTTTGAGGAACCTCCATACTGCTTTCCACAATGGTTGAACTAATTTGCAGTCCCACCAGCAGTGTAGGAGGGTTCCCTTTTCTCCACATCCTCGCCAACATTGGTTGTTGTTTGTGTTTTGGATGTTGGCCATCCTCACTGGTGTGAGGTGATATCTCATTGTGGTTTTAATCTGCATTTCTCTGATGATTAGCGATGTGGAGCATCTTTTCATGTGCCTGTTGGCCATCTGAATTTCTTCTTTGGAGAAGTGTCTATTCATGTACTCTGCCCATTTCTTAATTGGATTATTTGCTTTTTGTTTGTTGAGGTGCATGAGTTCTTTATATATTTTGGATGTCAACCCTTTATCAGATACGTTTTTTATAAATATATTCTCCGATACTGTAGGATGTCTTTTTGTTCTACTGATGGTGTCCTTTGCTGTACAGAAGCTTTTCAGCTTGATATAGTCCCACTTGTTCATTTTTGCTTTTGTTTCCCTTGCCCGGGAGATATGTTCATGAAGAAGTTGCTCATGTTTATGTCCAAGAGATTTTTGCCTATGTTTTTTTCTAAGAGTTTTATGGTTTCATGACTTACATTCAGGTCTTTGATCCACCTTGAGTTTACCTTTGTGTATGAGGCTAGACAGTAGTCCAGTTTCATTCTCTTACATGTAGCTGTCCAGTTTTTCCAACACCAGCTGCTGAAGAGGCTGTCATCTCCCCATTGTATATCCAAAGCACTTTTATCAAATATTAATTGACTGTATATGTTTGGGTTAATGTTTGGATTTTCTATTCTGTTCACTGGTCTGTGGGTCTGTTTTTGTGCCAATACCAAATTGTCTTGATTACTGTGGCTTTGTAGTAGAGCTTGAAGTCAGGGAGTGTAATTCCCCCTGTTTTATTCCTCCTTCTCAGGATTGATTTGGCTGTTCGGGGTCTTTTGTGGTTCCATATGAATTTTAGAATTATTTGTTCCAGTTCATTGAAGAAAGCTGTTGGTAGTTTGATAGGGATTGCATTGAATCTGTAGATTGCTTTAGGTAGTGTAGCCATTTTGACAATATTTATTCTTCTAGCCAAGAGCATGGGATGCATTTCCATTTGTTAGTGTCCTCTTTAATTTCTCTTAGGAGTGTCTTGTAGTTTTCAGAGTACAGGTCTTTCACTTCCTTCATTAGGTTTATTCGTAGGTATTTTATTCTTTTTGATGCAATTGTGAATGGAATTGTTTTTCTGATTTCTCTTTCTGTTAGTTCATCATTAGTGTATAGGAAAGCAACAGATTTCTGTGTGTTAATTTTGTATCCTGCAACTTTGCTGAATTCAGATATTAGTTCTAGTAGTTTTGGAATGGAGTCTTTAGGGTTTTTTATGTACAGTATCATGTCGGCTGCAAATAGTGACAATTTGACTTCTTCTTTACCAATCTGGATGCCTTGTATGTCTTTGTTTTGTCTGATTGCCGTGGCTAGGACCTCCAGTACTATGTTGAATTACAGTGGAGAGAGTGGGCATCCCTGTCTTGTTCCCGATCTTAGATGAAAAGCTTTCAGCGTCTCGCCATTAAGTATGATGTTAGCTGTGGGTTTGTCATATATAGCCTTTATGATGTTGAGGTACTTGCCCTCTATACCCATTTTGTTGAGAGTTTAATCAGGAATGGATGCTGAATTTTGTCAAATGCTTTTTCAGCATCTATGGAGATGATCATGTGGTTTTGTTCTTCTTTTTGTTGATGTGGTGGATGATGTTGATGGATTTTCGAATGTTGTACCATCCTTGCATCCCTGGGATGAATCCACTTGATCATGGTGTATGATCCTCTTGATGTATTTTTGAATTCGGTTTGCTAATATTTTGTTGAGTATTTTTGCATCTATGTTCATCAGGGATATTGGTCTGTAATTTTCTTTTTTGGTGAGGTCTTTGCCCAGTTTGGTATTAGAGTGATGCTGGCTTCATAGAATGAGTTTGAAGTATTCCCTCCTCTTCTATTTTTTGGAAAACTTTAAGGAGAATCGGTGTTATTTCTTCTCTATATGTCTGGTAGAATTCAGGGGTGAATCCATCAGGCCCAGGGGTTTTGTTCTTGGGTAGTTTTTTGATTACCAATTCGATTTCGTCACTGGTGATTGGTCTGTTTAGTTTTTCTGTTTCTTGCTTGGTCAGTCTCGGAAGGTTGTATTTTTCTAAGAAGTTGTCCATTTCTTCTATGTTTTCCAGCTTGTTAGCATATAGGTTCTCATAATATTCTCTTATGATTCTTTGTATTTCTCTGGGGTCCGTCGTGATTTTTCCTTTCTCATTTCTGATTGTGTTTATGTGTGTAGATTCTCTTTTTCTCTTAGTGAGTCTGGCTAGGGGTTTATCTATTTTGTTTATTTTTTCAAAGAACCAGCTCTTGGTTTTATTGATTTTTTCTATTGTTTATTCTTCTCAATTTTATTTATTTCTTCTCTAATCTTTATTATGTCCCTCCTTCTGGTGACTTTGGGCCTCATTTGTTCTTCTTTTTCCAATTTCTGTAATTGTGTCGTTAGACTATTCATTTGGGAATGTTCTTCCTTCTTTAAGTAGGCCTGGATTGCAATATACTTTCCTCTTAGAACTGCCTTTGCTGCATCCCACAGAAGTTGTGGCTTTGTGTTGTTGTTGTCATTAGTCTCCATATATTCTTCGATTTCTGTTTTGATTTGGTCGTTAACCCATTGATTAATTAGGAGAGTGTTGTTAAGTCTCCATGTATTTGTGAGACTTTTTGATTTCTTTCTAGAATTTATTTCTAATTTTATACCTTGGTGATCTGAGAAGTTGGTTGGTAGGATTTCAATATTTTTGAAATTACTGAGGTTCTTTTTGTGGCCTAGTATGTGGTCTACTCTGGAAAATGTTCCATGTGCACTTGAGAAGAATGTGTATCCTGTTGCTTTTGGGTGTAGAGTTCTGTAGATGTCTGTTAGGTCATCTGTTCTAGTGTGTTGTTCAGTGCCTCTGTGTCTTTACTTATTTTCTGTCTGGTTGATCTGTCCTCTGGAGTGAGTGGTGTCTTGAAGTCTCCTAAG
>JAVSCE010020583.1:0-42335 GCA_032199065.1 Smutsia gigantea
ATATCTTAAGTGACCTTTAGGATAACATCAAGGAGAACAACATTTATATTCCAGGGATCCCAGAAGAAAAAGAGAGAGAGAGCAGGAGTCAGAAAGATTATTTGAAGAAATAATAGCTGAAAACTTTCCTAATCCGAGGAAAGAACCAGACATCCAAGTCCAGGAAGCCCAGAGAGCTCCAAAAAAGCTGAACCCAAAGAGATCCACACCAAGACACATTATCACTAAAATGGTCAAAGTTAAAAGATCAAGAGAGAATCCTAAAAATAGCAAGAGACAAACAACTCGTTATATACAAGGGAAAGTTAATAAGGCTATCAACAGATTTTTCAGAAGAAACTTTACAAGCAGAAGGAGTGGCATGACATATTCAAAATGCTGTAAAGGAAAAAACTTCCTATCAAAAATTCTCTACCCAGCAAGGTTATCATTTAGGATTGAAGGAGAGGTTAATTGTTTTCCAGATAAGCAAAAGCTAAAGGAGTTTATTACCAGTAATCTGACCCACAAGAAATGTTAAAAGGACTTCTTTAAGCCCAAAAGAAATGTCACTAATAATAAGAAAACATAGAAAAGCAAATATCTAAGTAAACATGAAAAAGGTTAATTTATAACAAAAGTAGTGGATCAGTCACTTATAAAGCAAGCTTGAAAGTTAAAAGGCAAAAGTAGTAAAATTAGCTAAAATTATTAGTTAAGGGAAACAAAATAAAAGTATGCAAAGTGTGACATCAAAAATATAAAATATGGGGGAGGATAAAAAGGCAAAGCTTTGGAATGTGTTTAAAATTAAGTTGAAATCAACTTAAAATAGACTGCTATTTACATGGGATATTTTATGTGAACCTTGTAGTAACCACAAGGAAAAAACTTATAGTAAATACACAAAAGAAAATGAGAGAGGAATTTAACATAACACTAAAGAGATATCAAACCATAAGGGAAGACAGAAAGAGAAGAAACAAAGTGGAACTACAAAAGCAGCCAGAAAATAATTAACAAAATGGCAATAAGTACATACCTATCAATAATTACTTTAAATGTAAATGGACTAAATTCACCAATCAAAAGACAGAGAGTGGCTGGATAGACTTTAAAAAAAGACCCATCTATAGGATTAGCACACATAATGTGGGGGGGGGCAGGGGGCATGGGGAAGGCAGTATAACACCGAGAAGACAACTAGTGACTCTATAGCATCTTACTACGCTGATGGACAGTGACTGTAATGGGGTATGTGGTGGGGACTTAATAATGGGGGGAATCTAGTAACTGCAATGTTGCTCATGTGATTGTATATTAATGATACCAAAATAAAAATAAATAAATAAGTAAATAAAAGAATGCAACATATCATGGCCACCCTTTCTAATCAAAACATGTTGATCTGCCTTATTAATAGTAGTCTAATACCCAATGCGATAGATATGACTTAATCATCCCTTCCTTCTTAATGCACATGCAGGACATTTGCATTTTTTGCTCCTATAAATGCTATCATAAAGACAACTCTGTATATGTCAAAAAAAATACCCATCTATATACTGCCTACAAGATAGTCACTTCAGAAGTAAGAACACACTCAGACTGAAAGTGAAGGGATGGAAAAAGATTTTTCATGCAAATGGAAATGAAAAGAAAGCTGGAGTAGCTATACTCATATCAGACAAAATTGACTTTAAAAAAGACTATAATAAAAGACAAAGACAGACATTATTTAATGATAATGTGGTCAATCCAGCAAGAAGATATAACATTTATAAATATATATGCACCCAACATAGGAGCATCAAAAAAAATATAAAACATTAACAGATCTATATGGGAAAATCAACAGCAATACAATAATAGTAGGATACTTTAATATCATACTTCAACAATGGATAGTTAAACCAGATAAAAAAAATCAATAAAGAAACACTGGCCTTAAATGACACAGTAGACGAGACTGATTTAATACATATACACAGAACATTCCACCCAAAAGCAGCAGAATATACATTCTTCTCAAGTGCACATGGAATATTTTCCAGGATAGATCACATGCTGGGCCACAAAAAAGATTCAATGAATTCTGGAAAACTGAAATCATATCAAGCATCTTTTGTGACCACAATGCTATGAAACTATCTATTCAACACAGATTTGGAAGTCTCAGACACAGCGATTAGACAAGAAAAAGAAATAAAAGGCATCCAAATTGCAAAGGAAGAAGTAAAACTGTCACTATTTGCAGATGACGTGATACTATATATATAGAAAATCCTGAATACACCAAAAGTCTGTTAGAACTAATAAGTGAATTAAGTAAAGGTGAAGAATACATAACCAATATACAGAAATCTGTGACTTTTCTATATACTAATAACAAAACATCAGAAAGAGAAATTAAGAAAATCCCATTTACACTTGCATCAAATAGAATAAAATACTAAGAATAACATTAACCAAGGAGGTGAATCTATAAGAAATCTATAAGACACGGATAAAAGAAATTGAAGACAAATAAATGGAAAGATATTCCAATATTCCATGCTCATGGGCTGAAAGAATTAATATTGTTAAGATGTCCATACCACCGAAAGAAAACTACAGATTCAGTACAATCCCTATCAAAATCTCCATGGCATACTTCACAGAACTAGAACAAATCATTTTAAAAGCTGTATGAAACCAAAAAAATCCTGAATTGCCAAAGCAATCTTAGAAAAGAATAAAATTGGTGGTATCTTGATCCCTGATTTCAATGTTACAAATCTATAGTAATCAAAACAGTATGGTATTGATACAAAAATAAACCATAGATCAGTGGAACAGAACCAAAAGCCCAAAAATAAACCCAAGCATATGTGAGCAATTAATCTACAACAGAGGAACTAAGAACAGACAACAGAGAAACAATCTCTTCAATACATGGTGCAGAAGAGTGGATAGCCACATGTAAAAGAATAAAACTAGACAACTATCTTACACCACACACAAAAATTAGCTCAAAATAGGGTAAAGCCTTGAATATAAGACCTGAAACCATAAAATTCCTAGAAGAAAACATAAGTGGTAAACTCCTTGTCATCTGCCTTAGCAATGTCTTTGTAGATCTGACGCCAAAGGCAAGGGAAACAGGGCAAAAATAAATAAGTAAGAACATTGTAGTAAAAGCTTCTGCTCAGCAAAGGACACCATCATAAAAATGAAAATGCAACCTACCAATGGGAGAAGATATTTGCAAGCTATATATCTAACTAGGGGCTAACATCCAACATGACATGTAAAAACTCATACAACTCAATAATAGGAACAACAAAAAGAACCTGATTTAAAAATGGGCAGAGGACCTGAATAGACATTTCTCCAAAGACATACAGATGGCCAATTGAGGTACATGAAAAGATGCCCAAATCAAAACCACAATGAGCTACCGCCTCAAACCTGTTAAAAACCAAAAAACAACAAGGGTTGGAGAGGACATGAAAAAAAGAGAACACTTGTACACTGTTGGTGAGACTGCAAATTGGTTCAGCCATTATGGAAAACAGTATGGAGAGTCATCAAAAAATTAATAATAGAGCTACCATATGACCCAGCTATTCCACTTCTAGAGATATATCCAAAGGAAGTGAAATCACTATGTTGAAAAGATATCTGCACCCCATGTTCACTGAACCATTGTTTACAACAGCCAAGATATAGAAACAACCTAAGTGTCCACTGATGGATGGATGGATGATGAAGACATAGTATATTTATGCAATGGAATACTATTCAGCCATAACAAATAAATGAAATGAATGACATGAATGAAAAAATGAATGGCAACATGGATAGATAGACCTTGATGGTATTATGCTAAGTGAAATAAGTCAAAGACAAATACAAATACCATACATTTCACTCATTTGTGGAATCTAATAAAACAAAACACATGAACAAACAGAACAAAAACAAGCAAAATGGGCAATTTTCTTACATATCAGTTTCATGCTTTAATAAAGTTATTTGCATACATGTTAAAGTTCTTTGCTTCAGCATTTTGCTTTATAATTTAAGAAATACAAAGTTTCCTAAGAAATGTTCAAGGCATGGGAAAGTAACTATTTATTTCTGCTTATATTGTCCTGTGTGGGATTCAAGAGAATTTTCCATAGGAAACTCTGTCACCTGGTCAGCACCTTAAAACACACAGGGTGGGCCCTGTGCTGATTCAGAGACTAAGAAAGGGATAATCCCCTAGTCACATTTTCCCTGATGGACAGCCCAGTCTTTTTAATCTTCTTCAGTTCAACAGGCATAGGTACCTTAAAGAGAACTGCATAGCTACAAAGATGTTACTTAGGAAAGCATTAAAGAGCAGAGGCTACCCAGAAGACTGCATCTAATCACAGAAAAGTCAGCCATGCTACTCTGCAGTAGACACTAACCACTAGTTTTAAACACACTGACCCCACTTTCAAATACAGGAATCACAGACTCTGAGGTGGGAGCAAGACCCAGGAAGGCTCACAGGCCCTCCGGGGTGCTTCTCCACACACTCCTTTAGGATGTCTGGTGGCAGTCAGTAACAAATCAACATAGCAATGAGCACGCTTAAACAGAGAGCTAGCTGCTGCTGGGTGGCTTTTTATTAGCAGGGCTGCAAGAAGCACGCACTCGCTCCTCCAGAAATGGGCTATGTGCAAGAGGCAGCGCTTGTGAGAATGTTCCGCAGTGTCCAACCACCTTGTCTGTGGCTTTGCTTCGGCATTCTTTGTCTCATGGTGAGAATGCGTGTGGCTGCACACCCGGGTGGGTGGCTCCGGCCTAGAGTTACAGAAAAGTGCGGAGCAAGGGACACTAGCGCTCGTCCCCCTCCCCTACTGAAATGGAGATGGTGATGGGAAAATGCCTTCCACTGCAGAAGCACACCCCAAAGACAGCTCAGCTGGGCAGTGGAGAGAAAGCAATGTGGCTCACCAGCTGAGCAGCGCGAAGTGCTCTGATATACTGCAAGGCGGAACTGATTTTTAAAAATAAAAGAAAATGATAGTCGAGGCCCTTTTCGCCCCCTGGTTGTTGTTGACTCTCCAAAACACTGGGTCTGGCGTGGGTTCTGATCCCTGGAGTTTGATGCACGTTTGATTCACAGACTGCTGCGTGTCTGCACCAGATGGCCTTGAGTTAATGAACACAAACTCATCACTTTTGCTCACCAGGGAAATGTGCAGCTCAATCTGATTTGTACTCTACAACTAAAAATATTTGAGTATTTTTAGGGAGAATTTTACTGAGACAAAACGGCACTTGAGGAAAGCATTAAAAGAACAGAGACTAACCAGCAAATTGCAGCTGCAAACTTCTGCACATCGATAAGCCAGCTCTCGGACCATTCTCAGACCCAAACTACAGTAATGGACATGAACTGTACAGAAACGATGGCCCCATCCTGCCCTGCCACCTCTTCTCTCTTCTCCAACACCTCTGTCCTGCCCCAGGCTGAACCTGTGGTTCCAAAGCACAATACAGAACTCATTCCCAGCACAAGACATTCTCATTTACATACATTTGTCATAGGTGAAGACATTAGTCCTAGGGCACATACATACACACACACGCACGCAGAATCTTATATATTCTTCTAAGGTATTCTTATCTGTATGTTCTTATACAATAACAATTTTAGGATTCAGGGGGGAAATGATTAAATTAACTCTACAAATCTCCATCTTGTCCAACTGGGAGAGAACTTTGTTCAGCTGAGTGTTTTCCAGGTCATGAGCACCAGCAAACACAACAATTGATGCCTACTAATGAATTAGTTAACAGGAAGCTGTTTCCTATGGATCCCTTTTTCCCTTTTCTGGATGCCCACATTGCCCGCTGTTTTGCTAAGTTGCAGCAATGCGGCCCACGAGTGTTAAAGTCATAGCTTCACAAGTCAGCTACTTCTCTTCCCTGGCCCTACAAACAGACCACTGCACAATTGGGTTCTCTTGTCATGAACTGGGACTTGACTGTGGGCTACCCAGTGTCCAGACGAAGTTCCTTAGAGCCCTGAAACCTGGGTCTCATCCAGGATCTTGTGAGAAACTGCAAATCTCAGGCCCTACCCTGGACCTACTGAATCCAAGTGTGCGTATTCACAGGGGCCCCAGGTGACCCAGACACAGATGAAGGCTCAGAAGCGCTGCCTTACAGTCCATGTAATTATGTACAACAGTGTTTGAATCCAGGTCATGAATTTTCTTACTGGTTGTACTATTTTAACAGGGAACTAGTTTAATCATCTGGAACTCTGCCCTATAACGATACTTCTACAAGTACCAGGTTTTAATAGAAACCTTTGACTTTTTTGTAGTGATCATCTATTCAAATAGAAGACACTTGCTGCTTAGAAGAAAAATAATCATCCTTCATAACAAAGTGTTCTTGTACAGATGAGCACAGGGAGTTTGGAAAGTATAGTGTTTTTTCACTTGAACGGATGACTTGGAAATAGGTTGTCGCACTAAGAGATAAGTGCCCAGTGAAGCATTCCAGTTGCCTTTGGCAAGATGTCTTCTGACTCACAGCCTTCTCCTGCTTAAGCAGCTTAAATAAGGTTCTCTTTCCAGCCAAATCTGGTGCCGTTGCACAGAATTAACAGGAAATAATAGTTTTGTGTGATAGCTTAACAAGCATATTCTTTGCCGTCTTAAGGGAAGGCTCAGACAAGACAGGATAGTGAGAAGGCCTCTAGCTACTCAGGAAGGCCCCTCTTAGCCCCCTCCCTGGCGAGGCTGACTGCAGCAAATGGTTAAGAAAGTCTGAAACGATTCTTGGAACTAGAAGAGACCCAGAGGAGGCACATGGGAGGGGAAGCCTGTTGGCGTGGAGCTGGAGGCAGAGGCCTCTGTGGGCCCTGCTACAGGGGTGAGGCGCTGGGGGCTTGGCCTGGGGCCTGCTGAGCACAGGACGGCTAACAGGCCTTTGGCCCAGGACCAGAGACAAAGGGGGAACTAGCTACAAGCCCACACAGTCAGAGGGCCAGCAAATCTGACCCTATAAATCTCTGAGCCAATTTCTTGTTCCAGCTCCAAAACTGTGGCTGCTGGTAAATAAGTTCTAATTTGGTAAAATAACTATGGTGAGTCTGGACACATTTCACTCAGAAATTCACCTTAAGGACACATTCACAGGATGCCAGAACAGGAAGGGCTCTATATGACCTTCTTACCCAGGGTTTTTGGATTCAGATAGCTTCAGAAACCTAAGGGCAGTAAGTAAGTAGGAAGGATCTAGAACTTCACTGTCCAATACTGTAGCCACAGGCCACAGGCGGCAACAGAAACTTAATATGTGGCTAGTTCAAACTGAGAGGTGCTCCATGTATAAAATTCAAAGGCTTTCAAAGGTATAGAAGAATAAAAAAATATAAAATGGCTTATTACTAAGTTTTATATTAACTATATGTTAGAATGCAAATACTTCAGATATTGGGTTAAATTAATTATTTAAATTCATTTCACCTTTTTTTTAATGTTTTTAATGTGGATGCTAGAAAATTTTAAATTTCATACTCATATTTGTGATCTGCATTTTATTTCTGTGGGACAGTGCTGGTCTCGGACAAACGGGGAAGGATGGAGATTATAGCTAACTGCAAAGTAGATGCCTTTTTGAAAGGCATTAATATTCAAGCCTAAAAAAAAACAGAAGACTACAGACCAAATTCCACCCACAAGTCACTGGTTTGTGATGAATGATTTTTTTTAAGAAAAGAGGGGAACTGCCCCTATTACATAGCTAGCTAACATAAAGTCTAAAATGAAAGCCCAGGTATTCTGACTCTTAGAGTCCAACAATTTTTCCCTACAGAGGCCTGTTTAACAAAGTCAAAAGCTTGAAGGGAACCTTTCACCTTCATTTAGTCCCTTTACTTGTCTGGGATTCATACCTGAAAGATGAGGGGCACTGTGGTCCCCCCCGCCACCTCATTCATATTTCAGAAACTAACCCCCAAGGTTAGGTTTGGGAGATGATTAAGTCTTGAGGGTAGGACCCTTAAAAATGTCATTTGTGCTTTTATAAAAGAGATTGACAGAACCTCTGCCCCTTCTGCCACGAGAGGACAGAGCACGAAGTCTGACCCCTGGAAGAGGGCTCTCACGCAACATGCTGGCACCCTGATCTCAGACTTCCAGCTTCCAGAAATGTGAGAAGTAAGTGTCTGTTGTTTGTAAGCCACCAAGTCTCTGGTACTTAGTCATGGCTGCCTGAATGCACAAAGACCAGGGGGTTACATGTGTTAACATTTGAGTATTTACAGGCCTCACATGGAGAACTCAGGAGCAACCTGTCACAGACATAAAGGGTGGTGGAATTAGGGGACCAAAGGAGCAGCAATGGGGACACAGCAGTCCTCTAAGAAATGAACTGTTAAGAGTCCCAAACCTGTAGGAGTCCAATGTTATTCAATAAATATACTGATTTCTGGTAAGTGTCAGGCCCTATGCCAGGCATGGTTTGGAGGGAGTTTACAAATGAAACAAGGGTAAGGCCTCCTTATCTGTGAGGAATTAGAAGGAGAGATATGCTCAGGCACCTTACCAAGGTCATGGGTGCAGATGTTCACGGTTGCAGAGGAGAAAGCGAGGCAGAGAGAGTTAGGGATGGTGTCACAGAAGAGCTGGGTTTTAATTAAATCTTGAAGAATTAAAAAAATGAAGAAGGGATAAAAGATATTCTAGGCAGAGGGGATAGTATGTATAAAGGCATTTATGATGAAAGCAAGGAGAATGGGGAAGAGCACAGAAGATCAGAGAAATATTTCATTGCATCAAAAGCACATACTGGGCAGGTTATTAAACCCACTTGAAATGGCTGCCTTGCAGCTCATGACAGCAAAGGTGAATCTGCTGGCAGTGCAAATGTTGATGCTACCAAAGTGATTTCTAAACATAAATATTCAGCAATTTAAACAATACATGTATTCTGTTTTATTTGTAATTGTCTTAATTTACAATTATCATGTATAATTTGCATTATCTAATGTTTTAAGATGAATAGATGTATTGCATATGATTATTCAGATTTGTAGGCAATTTTTTTAATTCAGTTTTCTTAGATTTGCATTCTACATGGCGCTAACATTCTCTTTATCGGATACAGAAACCCAAGAATCAAAACACCAACTTGATATTTTTTCAGATAGTATAAGCTATGGAGCCACCATTTCCTTTTTTCCCACCATGCTGACCTCTGGGGTTTGTTATGCATGCCTCTTCTCAGTAAGTCTTCTCTCCCCTAATACCTTTCAGATCCCAGCTACCTGCTGGTCCCAAATTCTGCCAACCTGTCCCTCTTTCCAGCATGACATATGACAGCCAAGTGTTAATGAGTAAGGAAATCAATATGTTAGATGCCTTGGTAGTATGACATGAACTCCCACTAAAGAGAAGCCAATTCTTTCTAGATATAAGTTGGGAGATAGGCAGCTGGCCATGGTGCTGGTATAGACCTCAAAAAAAGAAATATCTGGTGGGGTGGGACTTACCCAAACACACTTACTCAACACAAAGCAATTTACTAGCACTACAGCAGGAAAGCCTAAATAAATGCTGATAGTTCAGACACACAATTATTTTGATTCTCTGTCTATATGACCCCATATTTACAAGCAAACTCTCTGTGGCAGGTCTGAAGTAATCAATCCCAAATCAATCTAAACATGAGCCCCTTTTAGGTGAGGGTTATTCTAGATGTACAGACCAGCTGCATCATTCAACAAATATTTATTTTGTGCTTACTCTATTTGCAGAGCAAGGACCAGCTAGGGTGAGCATCTCAATGAGCTTGGTCCAGTAAGTGCAGGAAGTTACCTGCTCGGAAGCTGCAGTCAGGGCAGTTCTAACTGCCAACGGAAGGATACGTGGGCACATTCAGTCGTTCATTTAGGCCGGGGTGGTGGTATAGGCAGCTGAAAAGAGGAAAGGGAAAGGCGTGTTCGAGAAATGATAATTAGGACAATTTGGTCAGAAAGTCGGGTATGCGTCCAGGAGCAGTGAGCACGATGGTGGGCATAATCGTTTAAGATCATATTGCACAGAGCTCTGAATGTCAAGCTATGAAGAGAAAAGCCCAACAAAGTGGAACTCTGGAACAAGGGGGTGGCTGGATTAGAGAGGGTGCAACTGGGACCCAGTGACCAGGTAGGAGGCTGAGGTACCAGTCCAAGCCAGACAGGAACGGACAGAAATGGAAGCAATAAAGATGAAGGAGACCTACTGGTGACTAAGTAACAGTAGGGGACAAGGGAAAATGTTTGGGAGAATGGGGGGACTTTAAAAATGGGGGCAGCCCAAGGAGGAACTGGCTTTGGAGAAAGACCAAAAGTTTGGCTGTAAACGTGTGATTTTGAGATGCAAGTAGGGTCTCCAGATGAAAATATCCATAAAGCAGTGGGAAAAGTGGATTAAAGGTGGAACGCAGGAGATAAACGAGGCTGTATTTGGTATCAGCAGTCATGTGTTTAATTAACATTTCCTTTTACTCTTAGCTGACTGGGTACCAGACACTGCGCCAGGGACTGGAGACACAATGACAAACAGGACAGAGGCTCAGCCCTAAAGAGCAAACAAACCACTGCCGATTATAATAAAAGGGGCTGAGTGTTCCAATAAAAATGCAGATGCTACAAAAACACACTGGAAGGGAATTAGGCCAGGAAAAGGGATGTGTCAGGAAAGAGAACAAGGGACAGCATTCACATCTTCAGCTGGGGGATTGGTGAGAGCCTGAACACGCAGATGATGGACAACGGCCAGACCATCTATGAAAAGAGACCTAGGATCCACAACCTGGAGCAGCCAGCCCTGAAAGTCAACCTGCTATCTGCAGTAACCAGCTCAGGAAGTCAAAGAATATAACCCTATAGCAACTAGCCCCAAACAGCCAGGACTTGATTAATAATGGACAACGTCCCTAGTTTTTGCCCCCATTTCCAACTTAGGACCAACCAGGCAAAGCCATGTATGCCCCTCTAACCGGTCACACAGGATCTCGCTTCTAGGGGACCACATGCAACTTCCCCAGGTCAACAGCCTTCAATCAGGGCACAGCTTTAGCTTCCCCGTTTTTCTGCTATGAAGCTTTCCCACTCCCACTCTCCTTTGAGTCTCTGCCAAACGCAAGTGATGGCGGCCGACTCCCTTGTGGTAAATCACTCTGAATGAATAGCCATGGCTCATGCACACCTGGTGGTCTTCCTTTATTTCCACAACAGCACGCGACTGAGCAGGGCTGGGAGAGCAGTGAGTATATGATGGGGTGAAGGGTCAGCACAATCGGGAAGGGAGTTTGGGCTTTGGAGAGAAAGGAATCAGTAGCTATATTAGGAATGACCTTCTAAGCCAGGAGAAGGACTATTAAATTTATGCTGAGAGTAAAGTCATCTGTGCCGAGACAGGAGCTGATTCTGAATCCTTAGTCCATTTTTTCAGGATTCATTTTCAGAGAATGCACAAAGGAATGGATGGTGACGTGATCCATTTACTGAGGCAAGGACCCAAAGTCACTCAGTCTCTGCCCATCATAGAAGTAAGGGGTCCACGGATGCCCTGGTACCCTACAGCGACTCTGCAAATTTGGAACACTGAGCAAGAAGTGGCCCTTGAGCTGTCCTAACCACACACATACACACAAATACAATGACCGGAGCAAATAAACAAGCCAGGAGGCAGACAGGAGAGAAGGGCTGAAACGTGACTGCGTATCAGAGTAGGCTGTCAATAGAGTACACAGAAACTCAAATCGGCTAAAATGCTTCCATTTTGAAGGATGGCTGCAACCAAATGGTGAATTTGACATTTTAGTTCCCTCCTATTATGCTTAACTTTAGGCAAATACACCTTGATTTGCCAAATTCCTTTACAGTGAACTTAAACCAGCAGAAGAGAACTGGGACCCCAAATAAGGTGCTTCTTTTAATTCTGCTATATTTTACTAGATATGCTTACAAGCTTATCACAAGTTTTTAAAAAAATGTATTTACCAGAATTCCTCATAAATATTATTTGTGATAATAAATTATGCTTGTAAAGCTCTTTGCCACTTTCAAGATACTTCCAAGTACATTTGATTTCCACGTTGCATGGGAGATATTAAAGGGAGTGTGTGTGTGTGTGTGTGTGTGTGTGTGTGTGTGTGTGTGTGTGTGTTGATAGATGGGCCATTCGATCACTTGGTTCAAGACTGTCCCTTTATTCCTGAAGAAAACAGAACTTGTGAACACACACATACTCACAAATATATTGGAAATTAAAAAAAAAATCTCTTGACTCTTAGGCTGGCCCTTTATGCATCCTTCCTAACCTATTCTCATCCTAATGACCAGAGACTGTGGCTAAGGAGGACAGACTGTCACACTAATGGCCTCAGCAGATTATGCTTGCTGATATTCACTCTGGTGCAGTCCCCTCCCACATGAACTTTGGGCTTGAACTCGTGACTTGGTTTAGCCAATGGAACATCAGCAGAGCAAGCAGAGGCTTGAGCACCACAAGCACTGGGGCTCAGCATGCTGCCTCTACCTTGTGAGGCCACCCAACCTGGGTTAACCAACCTGAGGAGGGAAGACTATGTGAAGAGAAAGAGGTCCAGACATCCCAGCTGCCCCAACTGAACCCAGCCTCCAGGTGCCCCCCAACTAAACATAGGATAGGCACATGAATGAGCCCAGGCAAAATCAACAATATGATCTAGCCAACCCACAGAATGAGAAATAGAAAATCATTTTAGTTTGAAACCACTAAGTTTCGGGATGGTTTGTTATGCAGTGACAGGTAACCGATACTCTAAGGAAAAGAAATTTGTCCATGGTAGTCCTTCATGGGCCCAGGAGGGGACTGGAGGCCTTTGAAGTCTACCACTCCACACAGGAATGAAGAATCTCTTGTTGAACTAAGCTATCCTCAATCACTGTGGTTAGCTCATTTAGCTGCTTAATGATTTCTGATTCTCATTTTATGCAATAGATTCCCTCCCTTCAAGGCCATTGGGAATGGCTGGCTCTGCGTGGCTGAGGGTGGAGAGATCCAGCCAGCATCTTCTAGACCAACATTAGAGGTGATGGCTTCTGGGACATCTTTGTACAGATGGGGTGGAGAATGACCAGAGAGACAAAGGTACTTGCCTCAGTCACACAGCTGTTGGTACAAGGGAGATGAGAACCCAGGTCTTGTCACTCCAAAGTCATTGCCTTTGAGATGACACAGGCTGCTTCCTTTTAGCAAGAGGAGGAAGAGCCACTCCTAACATTTAGAGATAATGACTACATGTCAGTTCTAGGCATGCTGCTCTCATTTGAGACCACAGAGCACCTATCTTCGAAGGCCTTTGGAGACCAACTGAGCAACAAGAGGTGTTGCCCAGACAATCAGCAAGACTGAGAGTGAATTAATTTATTCATTCATTATTGATTTTCACATACATCTGAAGAGGGTCTGAGACAGCAGGGCCATGGATTGTGGATTATCTCATTTGGCTGGATATAAAAACTAGTTACTTATTGGACATGATTTTAAAATCCCTGTCTTTTGATGCTTTTTGCTAGTGAAAGCTTCAGAATCAATATTTAAAAACAATATTAAAATTTTTGCAGTGGAAATTTAGGGGCTTGTATTTGAGGGCCACCAGGACACCCCCCTCACCACCCCTCCCCCCCCCACAAGAAACAAGGTGTTACCTTTGTTTGTCAAAAAAGAGAAATGGTCACCTACCATCACTAAGCTCTCCCGTGAACTGATTAGTAGACAATTAAAAATTGGTTTGGGAATGCAATTTCCAAATGGATGGTGCTACAGAAGCACACATTCCACTTTGGGAGGAAGAAAAAAGGAAATGAGAAACATATGCTACAAACAAATTTTAATCATCATAAATCATGCTTCAGTTTATTCAACTGTAATACTACTATTCGTTGGCTCATTATGAGAATTCATACCACCTTGAAAACACTGATCGTGCTTGCATGACATACAGCATGGATTGTTGGGTCTGACATGTAAACTAATTATGTCCGATTTTAGCTCTGCCTTCAGCCTGTTGGGAAGGCAGATAAACACAGCATTCACCAGGAAGCCTGGAATCCCCTCGCTTTGCTCAATTGCTGAATTGCTGTCAGAGAGAGGAACACTTGAGACCAGGAGATGGGGAAAAGCTGGTAGTAATTCCCAGGAGTGGTGACTGCTATAATATTATAAATGTACACCTCCGAGAGTTAGTTGTTTTGAAGCTAAAAGAGGACTTACAAAAGTGATTAAGAGGTCAGGGGTTCTATCGGAGTGTAATTATGGCTAATATTTATTGGAGGCTCATGCAAGATGCCGGTTCCTTTCCATACATTATTGCCTTTAATTTTCCCAGCAAGCCTGTGCAGTAGATATTTTTATTAGCCATATTTTATATATGAGGACATTGAGGTCAGAGAAGTTAAGAAACTTGCCCAAGGTCACACAGTAGCATAGCTGGGATTGGAACCCAGCTATCTTTCCCTTGCACCTATGCCCTGAGCCACTACGCGGAGATGTGGGGCAGGCCCACCGGTATAAGCTCTAGCTTAGAGACCCGCTTTGGCAGTTGGGCTCTGAGGCCCTCTCCAAGGTCCTGTATCGGGGAGTGATCCAATGACCTCTACTTTCATTTCTCAGCTTCTCTGTGAGACAGATCAATGCGTACTCAGATCAACAGCTCAGGGCGGCTCAGGGGCCCCTGAGGGTTGCCTAGATCAACACTATCTTCATAATAAAATTAAGATAAATTTCCTTCTTCTACTCTCATTCTCTCATGAGTATAGGTGGAATTTTCCAGAAGCTACATGACGTGTGATGACATCCTCACTTTGATGACTAATGGAATGTGTGTTTGTGTTTTAAAATTCTCAGCTTTAATTCCTAATCTGGTAAATAGCTGTAAGCCTCCAAAACAAATGTTCACTGGGGTCCTCAATAATTTTTAGGATTTAAGAGGGCCAGAGGCCAAAATGTCTGAGAACCACTGCTCAAGGTCATGCCTATAAGACCAATGGAAACAAAGTACCCTGAAATCTCAAAACACCTGGGAATTTAGGAACAAAAGGAGCATTTTTCTTTTGCACAGCTGATTACTAACAGCCCATTTTTATTCCTTGAGCTGAGCAGAGCCAGCTGTCTCACAGCACAGGAGGAGGAGAGAGGCGTTTTTGATGAGGCCTTGGGGATGAACTCTTCCCTATAATCCTGAACCATGGGTTGAGAGCCCACCCTCAGAAGGCACGTGTTAGTCAGAGGAGGAGACATACTGGGGGAAACTGAGTCATAACTGCACCTCAGTTGGCAACCGTCTTGACCCATGCCACCCTCCTCAACAGCTGAGTGTTCCATGTTGAAATCCCTTGAGCAAGTCATTTGCCTCTGGGCGCCCCTCGCCGATGTAACAGAAGACTTCAATACAAAGCGAGTGGGACATGCTGGGATGGGAAGAGCATGAAGAAGAGGGCAGATGACTAATTTTGATCAAGCTCCTGCAAACTAGGAGGTACATATTATCTCATTTATTCTGCACAATAATATTCTGAGGTACGTATGATTAGATCCATTTGGAGATTAGGAAACGAAAGCTGTGTGGTTCAATCAGTTCTCCAAGCCCGAGCAACCCAAGACTAAGGGCAAAGGCTGAGGAAGGGCACCCGAGACTGGGGACTCGCCCACCACATGATCGTGCCCAGACGTAGCTGCGTTCAGATCTTTCGGAGAATTCTCAAATGCTCACACTTTCTGGTCCCAACCCTGAAGGTTCTCATTCAGTAGGTCTGGGTCGGGCTCCAGAATGCCCAGAACACTGCAAAGAGTGGACTTTTTAAAATAGCTTCCTGATTATCTGGATAAGCCGCTTCGCATGTGAAAGGCTTTTCCACACCAGCCCTACAGGTTGACCTTTTCAGGCCTTTTTTTTTTTCCTCAAAGAAATAGTATTTTTATTACACCATTAGCATTATTCTTTACTTGGAGCTAACTGGAGACTAAGTTAGTAGAGAAGCTGATGCAGAATGCTCTGCCAAGTTATAAGCAGTCATGCATACAAGTTTTTAGATTTTGACTCTGCCCGTGGGTTTCTACAGCATCCCCACTCCGAGATATGCAGGTACTTGGGAAATACTTTTGAGTTAAACTGAAATGTGATCATATACAATCCTCACAACTCTGTAAAGTAGATTTAGATTTAATAATTCCCAATATGGCTTACACATGTTCTGCACAGTAAATAGAAGTGGGACATAAAGGATTTTATACTGGCAAAATCAAGTTCAACAACCTAGTGTGGTATTGACCTGGAAAAGGCTGGACACCTTGGAGTCTGCTCATGAGACCTGAGACTTGTACACAGCAACCCTGGGAAGGGGCAGCTTGGTCTCTGGTAGCCACTTGTCCCTTTGCTGTCTCTTTCCCAGTCTGTGACAGCATTAACAGCCGTTCATATTCTCATGCCACACAGGACAGGTAATGGCCATGCTGACAGCTGCTGTCTCCCTGGGAACACTGAAGCCAGCCAGCACCACTGCCCCTGAGATCCATCTGAAGAGAGGGAGAGCAGAGGCCCAGGTGGGACAGGCCAGCCACAAGAGGGCCTGCGCTTCCTCTCTCAGACTGTCCAACACCCTGCAGGGAAAAGCCCCTTTTGCTTTGCAGAGGAAAAGACCCCTCACTGGCCAGCAGTAGGGGAGGTGCTGAATTTATCTTTGTTATATGTGTCAACTTCTAAACAAAGCCAAAAGTGGCCGATATAGGACCGGAATCATAAATTATGACATTCATGATACAAATTCAACTCTGATGTAAAAGGTAGGTTGCCTCTCAAAAAAAGTCATTTCGCCAGGAAACTCAGGGAAAAGAGCCTATCTCCACACTGGAGGAAGGGGATGGTGACAGGACAATTTTACAAACTCCAGCTGAACTGTGACCCTTCAGAGAATGTCGGTGGGTATGGTTTTCATGCTAAAGCTATGGTCCGTTTTGGCCATTGGTGCCTCAGAGGAGATGAACTAAATTTTCATATATAAGCCACTCTCAACTTTATCTCTGCAATCAGGCCACCTCACTTCATAAGAACAAGGTAATAACCCCAGGGAATGAAAAACAGAAAAGAATAAAATGACAGCTCTTTCATCAGTTAGAAAATGCAGTTGACAAAGACTGGGAACCGGGCTATCTTTTGCCCACCGTTAACCTCAATTCAGCTAATGCCTTACCTCTGTGGAGTATTTTCTACATGACAATTCTCTTCACATTTATAATCTCCTAGATCCCCAAACCCCACAGAATGAGCGAGCAGAGCAAGGATTACTAGCTCAATGTTGCAGATTAGGAAATTATTTTTACAAAGTTGTACGAATGGTTGAAGCACCACCGAAACCCACCAAATGTTGTTAGAAACTTTCAGTACAGAGACAACCCTTCTCAGACATTTTTGTCTGTGCGACTTCGTCCCAGCGTTTTCTCTGTCCTAAAATATTTAGTCTTTCTTTCTAGTGGAACACAATTATCCTGACCACCTTTCACTGTCGGCCAGAATTCCATTATCCAGGCCTGGGCTTCTTTTCCACACACGACGTACAGACAATGGCTCTCATTTTCTGCGTCTTGTCGGACCTTCCCTTACACCTCCTATTTGCCTTGTTCTTCTTCCTAAGGACAATTTTCTCTTCTGCTGCTCTGTGAATAGCCCGTCAGCTCATCTCTCTTATCTCTTACCAGCATCTCTAACTCCTGACTTCCTGGAGTTAGAATTTTCCGCTCCACATTGAAGTCTCAACTAACTCTTGCATTCGGACACAAAGTCCTGCTGTCATAACAAAGAAGGTGTACCTTTTTCGGGACCACTGTACAAACTGATTTAGCAGAAACAAGGCATTTGGATGCATACTAATAATACTTCAATAACATTTTCCTATCACAAGTGCTTGGGTGTTAAACTCTGTGGATTCCTGAAACCACAAACACCCTTTGTGTGAATATGTGTAAAAATAGTGTATCAGTATTTCATTCAGCTAAGTGTCTTTGGCACAAACAGAAATATCCTTGAAATCTCCTGCAATTATTTTTCTTTCTGCTAGATCTTGCCATTTTGTAATAAAGTCTTTGTATTGGTAAACGTGTTTCTACACTTGTAAAATAATCCTTGTGGCCCAAGGGTCTGGTGCTTTCCTGAAGGAAATGAGAATGTCTAAATAAAAGCAACATTAGATCTACATTGGAAGGGTTTTGTCCATTGTGTTTACTGTCCAGTAAAGGACCTGATGCTCTATAGAACATGCTAAGAGGATAAGGTGTGGAGTTTGTAGTTCAGATCAAAAACAAGTGTTACCATTTAGTCTCCTGCTACAGTATGTGCCCGATAAATCTCTGTTGAGAAAATGTCAAACTCTAATCCCAATATGTATAGTTTCTCCCCACTACACTATGTTATACAATCTGAGAATTAGTGAGGAAATCAAGGATTATTTTATACAACCACTAATCCACATTCCTGTGGCTGAACAAGGTTGAACTAAATAACTTAAAGGACTTTTTCCAGGTAGATGAATCGGTGACTGCAGACAAGAAGATGGGGAAAAGGAAACCTTGCTATTTTTTTGATGCACAATAGACAGTAGGAGTAATGATGGTTAATGGTCTTATCCCAGTGCGTCTCTAGTAAATCATGATCATAGACCATGGACGTTTCTTCCAATTCTGGGAGTTTAGACTAATTTCTTTTCCAGGTGTTAAATGGACATCAGGAACTTCTCTGGCCTTTACCTGTTTAATTTATCTGGAAAAAAAAACTGTTAAAATCTGTTCCTCACTACATTTGTCTTATGGTCTCATAAATACTGATCAAGGACAATAATTGGAGGATTAGAAATGAACTCCGAGGGAAAATGGAAAGTAAAGGTGGAAGAACAGTTGCTCATAGGTTTCTTAAATAAAAATCTCCCTGGATCTTCACTCTACAGACCTGATCCTATCTTTTGTGGGCAAAATATTTCTTAATGGTAACTTCATCACATAGGTTTTAATAGATAGAAGCAGTTTTTGGTTGAGATATGAAATATTCTAGCATTCATGTTGCCACTAAAGTACATTCTTTTGAATGCTTGCTAAAGCCCTAACTCTAGGTATGCAACATGCTTAAATTTTGCTTAGATTCCCCTTCGTGGACTCTGTACCTAGTGTAAGAGGGAGGACAGGAAATCAGTCCATCACAGTTTGCTGGAAGTTTAATAACCTCTTGCTGAAATGGGACAATGGATTTGAGACTTAGCTTTTAGAGACTCCCTGCCTCATGTCCAGATGGATCCAATGCTTGTTAACTTTGCTGACTCTCATCAGCATATGGATAGAAAAGACTAATACTAGCATGTGAGTCACTGACACCTCTGTCGCTCCTGGTAGTGTCAAGTTGCACAGGCAACTGCCCTCATATATTCATACAAAAAGACCTAATGCTTTTTCTGTTCCTTAGTTCTTTAAACGATTTAGGACAAACTTCTAGACTCGGGCCAAAACGAATAGGCAAAGGTGGAAGAGAGGTAGACATTAATAATGCAGCCCTTCCCTGTCACGATTTTGTGGTATGTTTCTATTTTGAATGCCCAAACCATCCCAAAATAAACAAGTGATCAAAATGAGTCTGAGAAAGGAAAGTAGTGGGGACAATAATTTTTAAATTTAACTCACTGGCTCTGGTACAAATCCCACACTTGTCCTTTGCCAGGAGCCTTTTGCTCAGTGAAACTGCATTGTATACGGTGCTGTCAGACCCAAACCACAAGCAGAAGGAATGACAAAAATTTCTCGAGCCATTAGCCCCTGATCTTGATGAATTAAACCCTAATGACACATTCTTATTAGCTGTAA
Source organism: Smutsia gigantea (assembly GCA_032199065.1). Taxonomy (NCBI): domain Eukaryota; kingdom Metazoa; phylum Chordata; class Mammalia; order Pholidota; family Manidae; genus Smutsia; species Smutsia gigantea. The sequence continues at coordinate 19,887 of JAVSCE010020583.1, forward strand.
AATAGGCAGGATCAGGCATGAGTAGAAATGGGAAGAGTGATTTCATCATAGCCCACTTTCCCCTGCATAAATCTGTGGGGGCTTTAAATGACCAGTAATCTAGGGTGGCCATCTGACAGGATGGAAAAAGCAGGCATGGAGTTTGGCAGCGGCGAACCGGAGGGTGGATCCCGGGCTCACCCATCAACAAGCTGTGGGACCTGGGAACCTTAGCAGCTTCCACCTCCCGTGAAGCAGGGATTTGGAGGAACGACCCCATATACGCTCACAGGGAGCAGCAGATGAGACCGTGTTCAAGGTCCTTCTCCACCCTCAGCCGTGCTGACAGCGCCTGTCTGTGACAGCCGGCGGGGCACGGTCAACAGCCACAGCCAAACCCCAACGAGGGCCCTGGCTCTGGAGGTGGAAGGCCCTGGGCGTGGAAGGTCCCCTCGGTGGGGACCTCAGACCGGCCTGGAGGAGGGGAGCCCAAGGAAGGCAGCTGGGGCCCAGCCAGCAAGTCTTTCATGGCTGCACTTTTCTACACCCGCCTGACCGGCCAGGTGCGAGGCTGGGCGGCGGGGGCATCGGCTCACTTGGCTCTGGGTAAGGATTCGAGTCACCTCCAGTCATGAGGACAGAGCAGTGATTCCAAGCGCACTGTGGCATGCGGAGGTGGCTCCAACAAGGGGAAACGATGTGAAAAACAGTCTGGTTCACGTACAGATTTCTGCGTAGAATGCTGTCCTCTCTGTGTTTTAGAGTGGTGAGTAATGGTCATTCAGGGTAATGGTCAAGGTAAACGGGGTCTGATAGTGGCTTTTCTTTTGACAGCCTAACCTGGGCCCAGGCCGTCTCACGAGGGGGGCGGCCAGGAGTAAGAAGGGTCATCCTGCCTAATTTCAGATCCAAACACTACAGAAGAAAAGAGAGCCCGGAGGAGTTCAAGGTGAAGGAAAAGGCAACCCACTTTTCTCTCTGTGCTCTGCTTTTGTCCTTCACACACACTTCACACTTGAGGGAGAAGCTAATGACCCTGACCTTGGGGCCCGCGTTCTGCCCGGCGGTGCACACAGCTGCGGCCGGCAGTCCCTGCGGGCCTCGCCTGCCCCGGGAACGTGGCCGAGCCAGCAGCCGGCTGCAAGCAGTGGCAAGCAGGCACTAGGCACGCGACCCCTGACACGGCGGCCCTTTTTTCCTCCTCTCTGCTAGCAGCCAATGGGCGGGCTCTCTCCACTGGCTGCCATGGCAACGGGAAGACGGCTCTGCGGTGCCCAGCACAGATGTCACATGAGCCAAGATGAATGTGCTGGGGGTGGGGAGCGTGGGGAGCGTGGGGAGCGGGCGGGGAGGGGGGCGGGGGGATGCATTTGGAGTTAAATGGTCCCACCAGAGGGAGTAAGGCATTTTTTGAAGTAAGTGCAAAGCTGCAACATCTATTTTCTTTCTTTTCCCTGTCCTGTAAGTTCTAAACACACATGCACAAACACAAATGTCCTTTCGTCCCCGCTACTGAGGTGCTCACAGCTCTCGGGCTTTCATGTAAACCATGAAAGCTCTCAGTTCTTGAAGCCTTAAATGAACATCGCCTCCACTACAGAGAAATGCAAGCAGGCATTCTGCCGCCATTTGGGAACAGGCTGGGAAACTCTGTTGATGTGAACTGAAGAAACTTAGAACCACATGGAGCTGCGACAAAACCCAGGGGAATCTGGAAGGCTGCCCCTGCAGGCAAACAAGCCCTGTCTCCCTCTCGTTGCCCCCGGAACGTGAGGGCTCCTACAAGCCCCCACACCTCCTCTCCGGGTAGTTCCTCTGATCTTACCCTTCCTAAGGCCATTTTATATGGACTAAAGCAGGGAAAGGCTTATAAATTTACCGGCTTGAGCAACAAAGGCTCTTCTGTTGTCTCTAAAATAGATCCTGTCGCAGATTAAATACTGTATTTAAGATGTTTCCACCGCCTTCCGCTTATCTGCCCCTGAAATTAACAAGTAGAGCGTGGGTGCTGCGCATGCCCATGAGAAACCTATATATTAGTCGGGAAGATAAGAGGTGAAATTAGCGGCGGGCAGGCACTAGACAGCGCAGGCCTTTTTTCCTCGCTGCCTGCAGCCACCGAGCAAGAACCTAATCCTGTTCCCATTATCAGACCGCATGAATCAGGCGGACAGGAGGGACAAATTATACATCCGGTCTTAATCTGATAGATGAAATGCACCCAATGTGTCAGGCGATGGGGAAATGTTGCTCAGAATTATTTTGCACTTGTGCTTTATTCTCCCAACAAACGTTCATAAGAGTGAGTGCCTGCTTTATGCAAAGTGCTACATGGAGTGTTGCAAACGAAGAAAATCAGCAAGGGAAGATCCCACTCACAGTCAAGCTCGATGCAAACCTGGAGGAAGGCAGGCTCGAAGAAGTGTCCTGTGGTGCAGAGAAATAAATGAGCGCACCTTTTCTGTGACAGACACTTGACATATACACTGTATCATATAATGCTTATAATACCCTAAGAAGTAGCCATTATTATCCTGCTTAACAAATCAGTAAACTCAGGCATAGAGAGGTTAACAGTCAGGTCATACCCCAAGCAAGCAGCAGAGCCACTATTACCCCAAGTCATCTGCTAACTTCCATGGGGGTTTTTGCTCCATCAACCAATGAGCAGAAGTGACACAGGGCTGCACAGACCACAGCTGTGTGTAGAGGCACCATCTCCCAGGCCCAGCCTTCAACTAGGCAAAAGCACATGAGATTATGGGCTTCAGATACCCACTGGACTTTAACACATATTAAAACAAACATGTGACTATTAAAATTTATGAAGTTCATCAAGATACACCCTAAAGTCATCTTGTGCACAGTAAGGGGTACCTATGTCACACGTTGAGAGCCACTGCATTTTCCCATGCTGCCCTTGAAAGATGAGTAGGGGTGTGTCCCATGGAGAATCTGAATTCACTCAAATGGCACCCTATGGTAGTCAGGGTTACTTTGTATATATACCTCTACTGAAATGAAAATGTCTCCTTGGTCCTCGCAAGAATGCTTTTTTCTATTATTATTCTGGCCAGTAAGTAGAATCCTAGAGTGTCTGCAATGCACTTGAATGAAAACCAGTGACCGTGAGTAAAAAACTGCTGGTCAGCACAGCTCCTGGAAGCTGCCACCGCAGGCCCAGCACCGCCCAGGGGACACACTTCCCTGCCACTGCAGCAACGGACCACAGCCACCAGAGGTCAGTAACACAAACCAGATTTTTCATTTGGACCCAAAAGTGGAAGCACACAGTTTAATAATATGTAAAAGCCCCTTATTACAAGCTTTTCCTCTCTCCACCCCTATTAGTGAACAAATGCCCAAAGGCAATGCAGATATTTCTAAAAACAGTGCAAGAAAAGGCAATCTGTACTCATACACAAGGAGTCTAACACATAGCGATAGTGGAAATGCAAATAATTGCCCAGATGCGACTAAATCATTAAGGCTAAAGACTTAGCTATCTATATGGCTGCATGCACAGAGATACGGGTGCCTGCCTCCCAGAAACGGGCATCCTAGAAACACTTACTTCACATATTCTTATGACAAGTTCCTAGCAATATCTGTCAGGACAGCCACAAATCTAGGGGACCGGTGGGAGGGATTCATCTCTACCCCTGGGCATGCAAAGGGGGATTTTTCTCTTTGACTAAGGTAAGTGAATGAATTATTCAGGAACTTTCTATGGACATTTAAAAATCGTAACTCAATGCTTTAAACAGTAGCACAAGTTAAAAAAAAAGAAAGAAAAAGACAGAAAGAAGAACCAACTAATCTCCAAATCGTAAAATGTCAACTGACATTTACCCACATCTATTCAGGGTCCTTCAATGCAAATAAATGATTTTTTAGTACTGACGGAAAGCAGGGTCTTTTGGTGCTGTTACTAGTGTTAAGATCAAGCATAAAGAATACAACAGGCTGAGAAGGGATTCCTCTAGTTTGCCACCTACCCATTCCCTGAGAACAAAGAAACAGAAATAACCCTGATGTTTTCTCCACTGGTGTTTTCCACTGCCTTCACCGTCTGTTTTCACCACGGGTGAAATTTGAGGGCCTCTTCCAAAGCAGGAAGAAGTCATTGCAGACAGCTTCCTCTCAGGCAGCAGCCGGCTCCTCGGGAACTGTTTGACACATTACCAAATACCTCCACACAGCCTGTGAGAGGAGCATTCAGGGTCAAATGACTCTGACTCTCTCAGGGCACTACTGGGCGTGTTGGGAATGTGAATGAAGCCTTCCATTTCCTAAGGAGGGTAGGAGAACTGATCCTGAGATCCTGAGCTGCCTCTCTGTGTGGGGGGGCCAGGTTCACTCCATAACATAGGACAAAGCACTGAGAACCTATGATTTATACAAAGTTTTGTTGTTCTTCTCCCCACTTTATAAACAAGAAACCAGAGGTGTAATGACTTGTCCAAGGTCACAGTCAGTCAAGGCAGACAGGGCCCCCTGCCGCGTGTTCTCATCCAAAGCCAGGGTTTTTCCCACCCCTCCATGGCTTCTTTGTGCAGGCTCATGTAACAAGGCCCCACAGATCAGGGGGACGGGGGGCTTGAACAACCAGTATTCAATTCTCACAGCTCTGGAGGCTGGAAGTCCCAGATCAAGGTGCCAAAAGGGGGGTTTCCCTGTGAGGCCTCCCCTCATGACTCATGGGTGGCCACCCCTGTGTGCATGTGGAGAGAGAGCTCTCTGCTGCTCTTCTTATCAGGAAACAACCCCATTGTGAGGGCTCCACCCTTAGGACCTCCTCTAACCCTAATTACCTCCCAAAGACCCCACCATCCCCAGAGGGTAGGGTTTCAACCTATGAATGTGGGCCGGGGGATGGGGGAGACACACAGTCAGTGCACACAGGGGTAATAGTAGGCTTCTTTACTTGGCTACAGCTTTTCAGTTTAGGTCAACAAATAGCTGCTGACAACCTGCTAGGGGCCACGCATAGTACCAGGCCTTGAGGTAAACAAGGATGCCAGGACAGTTCCCAGGAAAGAAGAGCCTACAGGAAAGAATCTTGATGACACGTGGGCTTTTGTGAGTATGTGTAGAAGTTTATTATAACGAATTCCATGAGATCCTTCTTCAGCTACCTGTGTTTGAAATAACTGTAATGAGAATCTGGCAACTAATCAGTACATTAATATTTGATAAGGCAATTAATGTATTAATATACTGAGGAAGGTGGGGGGAAGATGGGGAAGGAGACATTTTCAAATTTTTGGCCTATAGACGCTTACAAGGAAACACAAAGGATCTGACCCTCTGGTAGGGAATTACCAGGGCCAGTTATATAGTGATGACTACAGCATAATGGGACATTGATTAAGTAAATTTAATTTCTCTCAACTGGGTTGGCTTAATTAAACCTACTTTCTCAACTGGAAAACTGAAGGGGCTAAGATTCAATTAATACATATGGAGTGACTACTACATGCTCTTGCATGTGTGTGTGTGTATAAATATTCAGTCCATAACAAGGAGTAGTTTACATATATATAAAATCTCATTTAGTTCTTATTACATACTATGAGGAAATTTTGCTATCCATATTTAATTTAAAAATGAAGACCAGAGAAGTCAGGGACTCAGGCAGTAAGTGACTAAGAGAGTACTAGAACATTCTTGCCAACGTTTCAAATAGTATTTTGAATATTCACACACACACACACACACACACACACACACACATACAATTTTCTCCTACCACTCTTTCCAAACTCTAGCTCTTTGGATTTTTTTCTGTTGTTATCTTTGGTATGCTATTTTATTTTGGTGAGTAGGACAGGGGTGAAGCTGGGTTCTTTTTGGAGGTAGAGATGTTTGAAGAAAGGTGATAAACTTATGCAAATTTCTATCTCCCTTCAAAACTGGACAAGGACCCTGAGAGAGGTGATCCAGTCCCACCCTCCCTAGGGAGGTCAGTGTGTTGTGTGTATGGCCCTGGGACCCAGAGGAAGCCAGATGGGTACCACTGGATGAGCATGGCCTGCCTCTCCTGAGCAGCCCAGGAAAGAAGAGCTCTTGGTCTCAGTCCCTTGTTTAAGACTGTACGTGTAATAGTGGTAGGTTGGAAACCAGGCTGGGGACTGGTGGGTTTAGTAATGGTGTCCCCAGATGTCAATGCCCTAAACCCTGGAACATGTGACCATTACTTTATATGGCCTAGACTTTGAAGATGTGATTAAGGATCTCGCAATAGGGAAGTTATTTCAGATTATCTGGTGGATCCCAAATGTCATATGTCCTTCTTATAAGAGAGGCAGAGGTAGATCAGACACACAGAAGAGGAGGATCCAACAGCACAGCCCAGGCGGGGGCTGGGGCGATGTGGCCACATACCAAGGAACATCAGCAGCTGCTAGAAGCTAGAGAGTCTGGAAAGGGTTTCTCTCCTAGAGCCTCTGGAGGGAGCTGAAACCTTGATTTTGATCCAGTGAAACTGATTTTGGACTTCTGGCCTCACGAACTGTGAGAGAATGAATTTTTTTTTTGGTTTTAAGCTACCAAGTATGTGGTCATTTGTTAAGGCAGCCATAGACAATGAAGACAGGTACAGAAAGTCAGAGACTTGGCAAATTAGAGAAAGGAAGATGGTTTCATGTACCAACCACTGGCTTAATCTTAGCAAATAGTGTTTTGTGATTGTGACATTTAGGGACTTCTTATGTCAAAAGAGTCTGCAAGATGGGCTTTGGGGTCCAGAACACTCTAGTTAATGCAGTAGTTAATTCCTCCTAGTATATGACATGTAGTAAACAAAGCTGTAATTCCTTGAACCCCTCGATTTGGTGCCAACAGTGAGTCCATACAGGAATTAACCTTGAAATATAAAGAAATATAAAGCCATTCTGCATCGTGTTCAAGGCACAGCCATAAATTTTTCTACGAGTGACTGTATCCCCAGATCTCTGGAAGTTCTCAAGCTTTATTCAACAGTTTGGAGCTCTGAGCAAGAATTATATGTTAACTTTTACATGTACCATGATAATTAGGCACTCTGACTAGAAGTTATGTATATCTTACGGGAAAATGGCAAGACGACTGTATGGGACCTTGTAGGCCACACTAAGTAGCCTGGCAGGGCTTAACTGGAGAGCAGGGGAAGTCACTGAATATCTGCCTGCAATCTAAGTGCTTTGGGAAGAAAATGAAATAATCAAAGCCAAACAAAATTCTAAAATTAATTCAAAATTTGGGGAAGAAAGTTAAATAATCATTTTAGATACTTTTCTTTAAATGATACTGTACAGAGTACAGATGACAGATTCTAGATCATTGAAATTTAAGATAAAATATGGTAAATACTTAGAGATTATAATTATGTTGAAGACTGGGTGGATGGATGGATGAGTAAACAGACTGACAGGCTAACAGAGACATTTTAAAACACTGTTTTATATTTGACCCACAGTGGGGATAATTCAGCTTTCACCCAAAAAGGTTATCCAGGGGAAATGTTGCGCTTGTTGTTCATGAAGCTTTGAGGAGTCAAGATGGAGGTAGGTCATGTGGCCAAGAGAATAATCTATAGATTTATTAATTATCAAATTTTAAGAGACATAACCTATCAATGATCAAAAGATTTAATTCCTAAATGAGGAACAGTCAAATTTTCAGGACATTAAGAATGGGAACACCCCTACTCCTCTCAGAGGATGCAGTTCAGTTTAGAGTGTTAGAAAATGTTTGTCATGACAGGTTCACTTGGGAGGTAAACTGTCCACATTTGATAACCCAAAAGCAATGAATAATACATCAGATTATCTCTCCCAACTTAATACCACAAGCAAATAATTTCACCATGAAACTCAGGAAAAATTAGGAAAACTCAGTTAAGAAAAGATTATGAGGTCTTTATCCAAAGGCAAGAAATCCCCCACATTTTATGCAGTCTTTGGCTCACCAAAGACACGAAGCAGCTGTCAAATTCTGTGAACAGAATCCAGCACTTTCAAGGGCAAGGGAACCCAATGTGAAGTTTAAGTTTTGCTCTGATCCTCTTTGGTAAAATTCTCTGGCCTCCTCTAATCTGCCTAGAAATTAGCCAACTTCTTCAGCCATTTTTCCTTTCCTAGGTCTGTTGGTAAGCCTGGTATCTACAACCCAGCCAACTTTGCAGAAAACCACACTTTAGACGGAAAATCACTTTGGATTTCTGGCTCATCAGCAGTACTGCACATTTAATTAGCCCAACAATTGGTCCCTGTGATAAAATGAGCTAATTTTATGTTCAAATGGCTGCTCCGTGGTAAGCAGTACCGTCACTCTCAACTTCACATATAAACAAGTTGCTGAAGAAGCCGGTTACCAGGGGGTCATTGGGGGCAGACTAGTGAAGACGATTAAATTAGTAACCTAAGTCAATGCAATAGTTGGTGCATAGGGGACCCACCAAGGCTCAAATAAGATGAATTTCCAGAATGTAGTGACCAGAATGTAGGCCCAGAAAGGCCAGCTCTTAAAGGGGAAAATAGTATATATACTAAATGTATGGAATGAGTCATCTGCAGAATTTTCTGCTCTTAGAAATAAACCTAAATGCCCATGATGAGGGCACTGAGTCCTAGACCTAATCCTAGTATTGTTAAAAAGCCACTGTCCCTAGATGAAAGACCTCTGTTGTCTCAGGGGCTTGTTCAAGGTCACTGTGGATAGAAAATACTGGAAAGCCAATTCCAGGAGTCACCTCTTCAGCCTCCACCTCTCCTTCACTTGTCTGTTAAGGCAACTGGTGTCTCAGACTCTCTCCCTACTTTGTGGGATCTATTAGAAACACACCCATTTTTCAGGTAAATGTGGACAAACAGATCAACTTCTTTATGTGTAAAAGATCATGACATCACCTCTCATAGGCATTGCAAATTATTGATTTCTTTTTGAGGGTTTGTGTATATTATTACAAGGTTCAAAACTAGGAACAAGAGATACATAAATTCACACAATTTTACATAAAGATGCATAGAGATACATAAATACCTATATCTAAACATATCCATTATGCCTATGTATATAAATGAATATAGGTAGATATATATATATATAAATGGCTTCATTTATATAAAGCGCTCAGAACAGTAATTAGTTTGTCTAAGTACCAGTTGGTACTGTTACTGTTCTACATAAGATCATCATTATTATATAGCCACCTATATGTACTATATATCTAATAATATACATTATATGTAACTACATATTATATAGCTGTAAGCTTGTAGAAGGATGCCTGCTGAAAATTCAACTTGTGTTTTTCTTATCTGCTTGAACAGAAAAGCCAGAAAGTTACTGAGTCATGGTAACTCATCCCTGAGACCCTGTAGACAGCTGCCTGGCCTGGCCTGACCTGGGTGGGGATGGGGGAAGGACCCTTCGTACCAGCTCAGCCCCACTTGGCCCCACCTTTCTCACTTCTGCCCCCCCCCCGCAGTGCCCAGCTCTGTTTGGACTCTGATTAGCTTTATGCAGGCACAACCCTACAGCACCTTGCCTCCCACCCATGCATGTGTTCCTGGCCTCCTGCCCCAGGGACACAGTATCCTGAGCCACACATATGCCACCCAGAAGTGTAGCGTGGTCCCACGGGGGACGGCATCCAGAAGACATATGCTTCCCTTCTCTCCCTGGAATGACTGGTCATTTCGTAAGGACCAAACAGCCTGTCGCCAACAGCAGGGGCCAACTTATATGGGTTCTACGTCCTCTTCTTTTCCAATCCCCCCGCCCCTTACTCCTGCTCTGTGGCACCACATGCCTGTCTAAGTCCTCACACTTGAGCCTTTGTCATAGCAGCTGACACAATGAGATACTTTGTGTTTCTCTGAGAAGAAAAATGACTTTATCCCTCGTGATGTATATCTGAAAAGATGTAAGGAGGACAGTCATTCCTGGTGCTCAAAGGGGACAGAAGGATAAATCTTGACCAGGGCTTCTGGGGTAACGGCTGTGCCAGGAATGGAAAGAGCTCTCTGCACTTCATTGAGCTCAGCGTAGGGTCCCTCTGGCTGTGGCTTTTGGTGCTCAGCTCTTTCCAGGGCGGGCTGAAGGGAAAATACTTGACACTCCTGCCGTGCATCTCAGAAAGGAAAAGGAGAGAGCAGTTTCTGGCGCAGCACCTCTGGCGGCGAACAGCACCTGGTCTCCATGGCGCTGCTCTGGCAGTTCAGCCAACACAGGTGAAGAAGGCATGGATTCCTGAGTCTCCCAATCGGGGAGCCAGACTGATATGCCCCCTGTCCCTGCAGTATTCACATAACACCCCTTATAGACCGCTGTGCTGTCTAATCAGGTAGCCACTTAGCTACCTGTGCCTATTTAAATATACAATTAATTTAAAATAAAATGAAACAAAACATTCATGTCCTCAGTAGCATTAGCCACATTTCAAGTCCTCAATTGCCACACATGGCTAGTGGTTATACTGGACAGTGCAGAAGAGACTACAGCCATCACGGCAGAAAGTTGTATTGGAGGCACTGGTCCAGAGTCAAGATCCTCTGGGGGTCTAGCTAGGAGAGATGTACTGGACCTTCTACTCATCTAGTAGTGGAACCCAGGGCCAGTTAGATTGATGTGATAAATTTAAGGAGACATGAGAGTAGTTGTACTCTGTGTTGGTGATAAAGCAGTGACTGTGGTTATATTGACAGCAACAGATATCTGGATGATGGGTGCACAGGAGACCCCAATCCTTATGGGAAAAAACACTACTTTTAAAAACCAAGCAAAAAATGTTTATCTTATGTGTGTGTATAATTTTCATATACTTAGGTAAAAAACACCCAAAAAGCACTTGGTTGGAACTGTCCAGAATATAGGATTAACATCCTGCAGATCAATAACAGAGGAATTACTCAGTCAATTAATATTTAGTATCTCAGTTTTATTTCACTGTCTCTGTTATCTAAAATCAACATGGGTTCCACTCAAAGCTAAAAGTATGGAACTATATTGGGGTACAACCAGAAAATTAGGTATAAATTAGCCTCTTCATCAGCCCATGACCTTTTTAACTTAAAATCTTCATGGTGAACACCAGAAGAGCATCTCAGTTTGAGATCTTCTGGAGGGAAATTAACATCCTTCCACAGTCTCTAAGTATTACCATTAGTACCTTAAGAGACAGTGAATCATTACATCAGGCAATTTATAGCATTAATCATATGTAACTTTTAGTATTATTTAACATTGCCTTTATAATTAAATTTAGTAAGCTCAAACCCAGTGGCACTAGCTTTTAAGTTCTTGTTTGCAGCTGATTCTCTACTGAGCCTAGCAGAGTGTCTCGCCTGGTGTAGGCATTTCCTCGACCATCTCTCAAATGTTGACGTCCCTCAGGTCCTAAGCTTTCTCCTCTCATCTCTTATCACTTTTCCTAAGTGGTCATATCAGCAACTAGGGCTTCATTTACCAAATATAAGTTGATAACAACCAAAAATAAGGAGGGATATCATTCGTTGAGCACTTACTATGTGCACTTTAGCAGCATTGACCAATCGCAAGAACCCTCCCTGCAAAGCAGGAACAGCCCATGCCTCTTCCTCACAACCATTTGGATGTCCATGCCATAGGTACCTTAAACTCCACATCTCCAAACTTAATCTCGCTTCCCCACAAATCTGCCTCTGCTCCTCCATACCTTCACACAAAACATTATAAACCAGAAACCTGTAAGTCACTCTGGATTCTTTCCTCTCATGTATTCTCCATTTCCTAAATATCTCTTCATTCTGCTCTGCTTTGACCATCCTAGACAAAGCACCCATCACTTCTGGCCTGGAGCCCTGCCCCAGCTGCCCAGCTTGAATCCCTGCAGTGAGTCTTATTTCTCAATTCTAGTTACTCTACTACTTTAGCCTTATGACTTGGGGCATCTGCAATATGGTGATAATAACAAGGTCTTTCATCTTTATAGGTTTGCTTGAGTTATATAAGATACATGGCTTTCTAAGTGTCAGGCACTTGATAATAAGTTACACATCAGCTATATGAATTGAGACAACTTGAGGCTAGAGGCTACATGCTTAACCACCACCACAAATGCCCATGTAAACCCACCATTACCAGAAAAACTATGATGAAAAGGGATATGAGAAAGGATAATCTATTGGTAAAAGCTTTTGAGAATAGAGTAAATATATTCAAATTACTCCAAAACTTAGCAGTTTAAAACAACAAACATTATCCCATGATTATGCTATATATATTCACATTACTCCAACAATTAGCAGTTTAAAACAACAAACATTATCGCATGATTTATGCAGCACAACTGAGCCAAGTGCCTCCAGCTTGAGGTCTCTCATGAGGTTGCAGTGAAACTGTCAAATGGGGTGCATTCTCATCTGAAGACTTGACTGGGGATGAGGGGCCTCCAAGCTTGCTCACATGGCTCTTGGAAGCCTTCATCCCTTGCTATGTGGGCCTTTATAGAGGGCTGCCTCATAGCACGGCAGCTGGCCTCACCCTGGGCGGTGACCCAAGACACAGGGAGGGAAGGAGGGAAAGGGGGCCCCCAAGATGAAAGCCACAATCTCTCAATAAACTCATCTCAGAATTATCATCTCATCATGTCTGTCATTCATTAGGCATCACTCAATCCAACCCCTACTCGTGGAGAGGGGATTACACATGGGCAAAGACCACTAAGGGCCATCCTAGAGACTGACTACTATTATCACCCAAACAGACACCACAGCCTTGTAGAAAGGGGGTGGGAGGGGTGTGCTGAGACAAAACGGGCCCCATCGGCATCTCCTTTGGACCTCTGTGCTTTTTGGAGTTCAATTGACCATGAGTTACATGTCCTGCTACTTTCTCTTCAGTAGACATACTCTCGCCCCTGCCACCTGCCGCCATGGAGAACAGGTTGGAGAACCTACACATTCCTGGGAACTGTTGCATACCTGACTTTTTACACGATCCTAAAATAGATCAGTATTATAATAGCTACTGGCTCTATAGTTAAATAGGAATCCAAATCAGAAAATATAACAATGATTAAAATTTGAACATCACAAAGTTCTAAAAATTAAAGCAACTTAGGTTATTTTAAAAGATCTGAACCTTCTATCGGAAGAGATTTTTAAAATAAAATACAAGTTCATAATGCACATAATTATTCCATGCCGTGTCTGTATTTCTAAGAAGTATTTATATTATAATTCAATCTACTGCCACCAGCAAAAAGAGAGTGTTGTAGGTTGAATCGTGTGCCCCCCAGAAAGATATGTTGGGGTCTCAACCCCCAGTACCTCGGAATGGGACCCTATTTGGAGATAGAGTCTTTACAGAAGTAATCAAGTTAAAATGTGGTTTGAGACTGGGTCCCAATCCAGTGTGACTGGAGTTGTCACGGAGAAAGTTGGTCAGAGAGAGATACGCAGAGGGAAGACGATGTGCAGACACAGGGAGAAGACCACTGACAAGCTCCAGAGAGAGGCCTGGGGAGACCCTCACAGCCCTCACGAGGAGCTGACCGTGCTGAGTGCCAGCTAAGGCTGCCCGCTCCACAGGCGCTTCCTTACGGCTGCCCATGCCAACTAACACAGAAGAAAGAGAGAGATTCACAAAGACAGAGGCAGAGAGAGAGAGAGAAAGACTGTACGTGAAGCTACACATTCATTTGGATAAGTTGATTTTAAAACAGAGATGTAAAGAGGCCTCCTCTTATTCCAAGAGGCTGACAAATATCCAACACTATGCAAACAAAACACAGTACCGGATACAGTGAAGCAGCTCCTCCTTTGCAGGTGGGGCCCAGCCAGGCAGGTGCTGAGGGCAGGCGCCCAAGAGCGAGAGGGGACCCTACCTTCTGGTAGTCCTCTTTGGACCTCAGGGCTGCCTCCAGGTGCTTGGCGGAGGTCGGATAGATGGCCGAGCGGTACTGTGAGCCGTGGTCGCTGCCCTGGCGCATGCCTGGGAAAGCGGAGAGCAGAGGTTACATGGGGGCTGGGAACAAGGCCGGTGGCCCACATCCTCTCTGCCTCGGGGGCTGCCAAGTGCTTGTTTTCATCTCATCCTGACACCACTCTCCTTAACCAAGCATGAAATGAATCCTTTTGGTTTTGCCTATTTTAATTATAACAGATATCTTTGTACATTTATCACACATCTTAGACCACAGTAGATGCTCTATAAATCTGTATTTTTCTATGCAGATCTTTAAATCATCACCTATTCCGTTTATTACTTGGAAAGCATTGTGATACACATTATTTCTTTAGAACCTAATGAGACATCGTGTGTGGCAGGTACTGTCTCTCACTTGGCAGACAAAGAAATGGACCGATGTATATGTGAAGTGCCTGGAATACTGCTTGGTAACATAGAAGGTACTTACACATGACAAGATGACTGATGCACAGTGAGTTTAAAGAGTTTGCCTGAGGTCATATAACTAATCAGAGGAAGAACTGGGACTGAAAGTTAGCCCAGAGCATTTTCCACCCTGTCCCAGCAGCTGAAGTGTAGACGGTAGTCAATTTCTAACTGAATAATTTAATCTCAAAAATTAAACAGCTACAGCATAATATAAATTCCCTATAGATCTCCACACTGTTATCAAAATGAACTGTACACATTCACTGCATTCTTCAAGAATCAGTTTCAGTTTAAACAAGTGCCCCCAAACTCCTCTCACAGAAGCTTCAATCTTCCGAAAAGAACAGTTTCATATTTTCAAACTTTGTGGAGCTCACATTCTAGCAGCCTCTAAGAGTCTGGATGAATACACATTCCAGGATGTCAGTATGGCAATACCTTTTCTTTGCCTTCTTCAATTTTCCCTCCTTCACTTACAAGGGAGGCTTTTCTTGCATGACCACTTCCTACCCTTTTGCCATAATAGTAGCATTATTGTCCCTTGAGATATTTTCCATGAAGAAAAAAGATGGGGTTTCAGTAGAATCTGACTTCCATTAATCACAAGCTGTAGAAAAGCAGCACCTCCATATGGAGTTGTTGAAATACAAGTTTTCTTTCTTTTTGAAGAGAAATTAGTGTGAGAGTAAAAGACTATGTACAGGTATGGTTTATTTATCTCTTTCAACAAGTTCTGCCGAGATTCCATATGCCTTGTACACTGAAGACAATAAATATCTGTGTTTGGTTGAAGGTCCTTGAATTATCAGAGGATTATGGGAAATTGTTGCTTATGGATTAAAAACTGGCTTTTTAGCAAAGAAGACAGGAATAATTAAGAGTCATCCAAAGGAAATGGTATAATAGCGGACTCTTCCACTGATATTTTCTCAAATAATCTTGAAGAAGTGCACAATAAAACCCTTAAGTTTACATCTATATTTGGAGCTTCTCTTGAAATGAAATGACACTCTAAGTAGCTTCTCTTGAAATGCAATGTGATACTTCCACATGTGGAAGATTTCACAAGATTGTGAGGCGGAGCGGGAAAGATGCATATAACCATCATTCTAGGTAAGTATGTAAGGCAATGTATTTCTATAAAAACATCCATGGATTGTTTATGTAAATAGAGGTTACAATACTATTGCAATCCAGGATGGGGATTTATGAACCCTTCCTTGAAGCCATGATTCCCTCCATTTACAGTCTAACTTCATCAGCGGTTAACTGCAATAACAAAACTGATACAGCACCTCGTTTTGTGCAGATTCAGGCTGTCCCAGCTCAGTCTGGAGAGCTTTTGAGAGGAGAAACGATTTGGGAGTTATTCACAGCTCTGTCCCAAACTCCCTGCACCTTTCCCTTTGCACGAACCCAAAATAACTATTCATCCAGTGGGAGGATGTGAGTTATCCACACAGTGACAGACACTGTCTGCTGCAGAAGTCTTGCAGATTTGAATTAACAGCCCTGCCCTTCTGATCCCAATCTTTCTTGGACATTCTAACAAGGCTAAAAGCTCCCCTTGTGAGAAACAACACATATACTCCCTTCCTGGTCACTCCTGCTAAACCCCTGCCTGGTCAGGATGAGAGACAAGTAAGTGCAAAGAGATACAGAAGGGCACAGAAAGAAAACATCAAAGCCTTTATTAGATTTCCTTGAATTTTGATTGATACTGGACAAGGCATTAGCTCTCTGGTCTACTCCTGAATAACAATGTTAATCTGATTGCTTTTTTTCCCATCAAAGTTTATACTGAGAGAAGGTATAATATCTTAAAACAAAATATACCCACATACTTGTGTGTGTGTCTTCGGTTAACTTCAATGCACATACTCTTCAGTTCACTGATAAAGTGACTTATTAAATGGATAGGAGTTTGAAATTTGGGAGCAGATGGTTCACTGGGAAGTATGATTTGATGCTCAACAGATTGAAAAACCTATAGAACGATGGATTTTATGGTCTTGTTGTTTTTAAGACATTACGTTTACAGATATTTAACATCATTAAACTTTTCACCATTTCTTTCAACCTCTGTTGGTTTATGTTATGAACGCAAAACAGTAATTCATGCATAAGGAAAACATGTTTACTAAATCTCTTGTTTAGCCTGGGACTTAGAGCTATGAGATCTTGTTTTTAAGTCTGACTGCCACTCACATGTTTTATGCAAATTACTAACCTTTCTGAGCTTTAAACCTCATTTGTAAAACAAGTATCATAAGGACCTAACCTATAGGTTGTTGCAAAGAGTAAATGAGATGAAATCTGAAAACCACTTTGTTGACTATAAGAAATTATGTAGTTGTTAAATACTTTCATTTTTGCAACTTTTAATAATCTTAGGATGTTTCAGAACAACCAGTTTGAAATCAAAATAACAAATGACATCACACAAGATGTTCTAGGAGTAATGCTTTTTCCCACCTGAGGAGCAATATTTATATCCTTCTTCCAGATATCCACCCAGCAGAGGCCGTGCAGATAAATCCAAAGAGAGGATCCAAATTCATTTTATGTGTGTAGAAATGCACTATTTGGTTTTTAACTGTTCATTGCATGTTTTTAGAAGAATTACCTTCTGAGTTAAATATTTACTCTGTGACTCTCCAGCCCAGTTCTCTATTTCAATGTAAACGATCCCAAGAAAGGGAAAAACTCTTTGAGTCAATTCTCCTACCCCTGCCCCTGCCCATGACAAGCTTTCTAATACAATATCTCACTCTGGGTTTCTTATCTGAAGTTTGGAAAATCAGGCCATGTGGCATTATCTTGTATTTCCTGAGCTTATGCCCCCTGAGGTACTGGAGAGAAAGACCTGCAGAAGGATAGAAAGGAACAACTAAAAATCACTGAAAACATTGTTAAGAGGCCTGTCTCTCTGCCTGCCTGCATGCCTGCTGCCCTTCTTTCCATCCATCCATCCATCCATCCATTTTTCCACCGGCAACAGACTATGTCCTGGGATTCAGAAACAAGACGCAGCCTCATTTTTCAACTAGGTCACACTTCTAGTCCATTTAGGGCGACAGATGGAAACCAGTAAGCAGAACCAAGTGTTAAGGCTGTGCCCGGTCACTTCAGGCTATTCTAACACAATATTCTACACTGGGTGGCTCAGCAACAACAGGAAGTTATGTCTTACAGTTTTGGAGGCTGGAAGTCCAAGTTCAAGGTGCTGGCTGATTCAGTGCCTGGTTGACAGCCCTCTTTCTGGTTACATAAGCTCTCTTCTTGCCTTAACCTCACATGGTGGAGAGAGGGCGTGCCAGCTCTCTGGTCTCTTCTTATAAGGGCACAGTTCTATTCATGATGCCCCACCATCATGGCTTAACCACCTCCCAAAGGCTCCACCTCCACATACCATCACACTGTGGATTAGATTTCAACATGTGGATTTTGGGGGTACACAAACATTCAGTGCACAACAAAGTGTTATGGGAAAAATCTGTGTAAATTAGAAAAATACAGGGCTTCAGAAGGAGAGGTTATGTTCACCTGATCAATGGGGGAAAGGTCCAAGCCCTAAAAGTCTGTAAAGAGGAAGTGACTCTTGTCTTGAGAGAACAGTAGATGGGCCTGAGGGGTGAAAGACCTTCTCCGGAAGGCAGAAGTACAAAGAAAAGTCAGGTCTAAAGAACAGTATGGTGCTTCAGGGACTTGGAAGGAACCAGTACTGCCTGGAAAAGCAGCAGCGGCCCGGTCAGCATCCTTACCAAAGCCCTGGGGGGATCTTCTCAAGGATGAACACTTCACTTCACCATCAGGCCTGGAGCCCCATGAGAAAACCAACATCCAGGAGCTGCTGGGAAAACAAGAAGTGGTCCGGCCTGCCTACCCATCGAATCACAAAATAAATGAAACATTGGACTATTATAAACTGATCTAAATAGGCTTTCTGATGCCGTCCTCTAGAGGGCAAAATTAACCAAAACTTTACTGTGAGAAAGGACAGTTACAATGTCATTGAGAGATGGAGAATCCCTATTTGTCTTTCCTTCTGCAAAGCAGTATGCTCTCTCCAGCATGAAGTCTTCAGAGTGCCAACGGTGTATTCAGCACTGTGGAGGTACAGAAGAGTTAGATTATAAGACTTAATCCCAAGAAACAGCCTGGAAAAGGGAGGAAGGGAAAAGAACAGTTAGGAAGGAGCTTGCTTCCAAATGCCCCTGCACTAGGTCTTAGCCAGCAATTCTATTTAATCCTCATGTTAGCTCTGTGAGGTATGAAATATGCTTAACCTTCTTTGACACCAAGGAAGCTATGGGTCGGAACATTAAGTGACCTGCTTGATGTCACATGGCAGGTAAATGTCTCGGCTATGATTTAAACCTAGGTCTACCTGACACCAAGCTCTTTCTCCTTTCGAAATTGATGCACAAGAAGTTACAGCAAACCAATCAAGGACAATGGAACAAAATGCCCTATAGGTGATGTATCTGGTGGGAAGAGGAGCATCACAACCTGAGGTCCAGAAACAGGAGCAAAGAACAAGCTCGGTGTATGCTAAGGTCTCTCTGCGAAGGGGCCTGGGAAGAAATGAAGCCAGTCAGTAGAGCATGAGACCACACAGGTATCTCGACAGGACACAGCAGGAACCAGGGACTATGGAAAGCTCAGTCGTAAAGGAGCCACAGAATTCTGTGGAACCCTAGTTGAGCAAAATCATCAAAAATCTAGAACTCTCTTTCACAAGATCCATAAGCGTTGGGAGTTTTGCTGTGGCCCCACTTAGCTTTGGAAAAACTAAGATGATGAATCATTCACACTATTTGGCTCTCTTCATGTCCCAGGAAAGCAAGCGATGGGCTTGCTTAGAGGGCCAAAAGGGAATAACTGGATCGGAAACATCTTTGCTTAAAATTCTTCCATAACTGCTGTCTAAACTGATCAACGAGAACTGGGTTTCAGGGTGTTCTTGAAGAAGACTGACCTCTTGGACCCTACTAACGGTTTTAAGATTTCTCTATCCACCTTCCCCCAAAAAAGATTTGAAAGGGACAATGCGCCCTGGGACAGCTTTAAGATTTCTCTCTCTCTCTCTCTCGTCAGAGCCAGAGGAAGCGCTGGAAAACAGAGAAATGCTCAGTCTACATTGAAGAGGGGTGAGCTCTCCTCTGCTCTGTGGGCCTTCTCAATTTGGGCTTATCTTTGGGTACTAGCTCTGTTTTACACCTTTTGATGAGAGAAATGAGAAATATGCTTGAACATGGGAATTTCAAGGAATCTCACACTGTGAGTTGTTACAGGGAGAGATTCCAGGAGTCACCAACTGACAAGGAACACTAGGGCAAAGGAGGACATATCCCAAAGGGTCTGCATGACTGTGTTAGGGGCTCCAAAGGAACGGTCTCTTTAGAGGACGTCCATGCTGGTCGCACAGACAGTGGGACTCCCGCCAGGAGGACCCCACATTCTTCCCTTCCATGGACTATGGCTAGGAAGGAATGGATGGTGACCCACAGGCTGCTGCCTGAGGCAGAGAAACATGAGGCATGTCATGAGACAGTTCTGGATTCTAATTCCCGCTCTGCTATTTACTGGCGGTGAAACTCAACCAAGTATACAAGACCGATAGCAGCTTCAGTTTCCTTGTTTGGAAAAACAGGGATGATGATACCTACCTCACAGGGTTGTTAGGTGTCTTACATATAGGAGCCTGGTCCCATCCCCTTGTGATTTCTAATGCAGAAATTCAGGAAGATTTTTTTCAACATACAATTTAAGAATTTAAAACTCTCTCGGACAACAGAAGAATTACTAAGCATCTAAGCATTCCTCAGTCCAGGAATCTTACTAGGGATTAAACTAAATCACAGACCAATGAGCTTGACTACAGTCTAGAAAATGTCTAGAACATATTGTCAAACAGGTAAGAATGCAGAGAAGCAGGATTAATCTTTTTTTTTTCTTTTTTGAAAAATTTTTATTGTATGTTGGTTTATGTCTGATATCTTTGATGATTACTAGAAAAATTCCATCATCAAATTTAGACAATTTGATTTAAAAATTTATCAGGGCTCTTACTTATTTATAATTTATGCCAACTTTTTTTTAAATAATTTATTTTATCATTAATCTACAATTACATGTGCAATATTACGGTTATTAAACTACCCCTTCATCAGGTCCCCCCCACCAACCCCATTACAGTCACTGTCCATCAGCGTAGTGAGATGCTATAGAATCACTACTTGTCTTCTCTGAGTTGTACTGCCCTCCCCGTGCCCCCCCAACATTACATCTGCTAATCGTAATGCCCCTTTTTCCCTCTTATCCCTCCCTTCCGCCCATTTTCCCCAGTCCCTTTCCCTTTGGTAACTATTAGTCCGTTCTTGGGTTCTGTGAGTCTTGTGCTGTTTTGTTCCTTCAGTATTTTTTCTTTGTTCTTATACTCCACATATGAGTGAAATCATTTGATACTTGTCTTTTTCGGCCTGGCTTATTTCACTGAGCATAATACTCTCTAGCTCCATCCATGTTGTTGCAAATGGTAGGATTTGTTTTCTTCTTATGGCTGAATAATATTCCATGGTGTATATGTACCACATCTTCTTTATCCATTCATCTACTGATGGACACTTAGGTTGCTTCCATTTCTTGGCTATTGTAAATAGTGCTGCAATAAACATAGGGGTGTATCTGTCCTTTTCAAATTGGGCTGCTGCATTCTTAGGGTAAATTCCTAGGAGTGGAATTCCTGGGTCAAATGGTATTTCTATTTGAGTTTTTTGAGGAACCTCCATACTGCTTTCCACAATGGTTGAACTAATTTGCAGTCCCACCAGCAGTGTAGGAGGGTTCCCTTTTCTCCACCCTCGCCAACATTTGTTGTTGTTTGTGTTTTGGATGTTGGCCATCCTCACTGGTGTGAGGTGATATCTCATTGTGGTTTTAATCTGCATTTCTCTGATGATTAACGATGTGGAGCATCTTTTCATGTGCCTGTTGGCCATCTGAATTTCTTCTTTGGAGAAGTGAGCAGGATTAATCATTAAGGATGAACATAGACCCATCTGGAATCCATGTCGCTTAACCTTTCTGGCTTCAGTTCATCATCTATACAATTAAAGATTTGTGCTAGGCCCTTTTAAAACCAGTCTTGTTGAGGTATAACCAATATACAAGGAAATACTACATATATAAAGTGCAGAATGGGGTCAATTTTGGAACATGTATACACCATGAAACCATTGCCACAATCAAGATAATAAACACTTCCAAAAGTTTCCTTGTGCCTTTTTAATCTCCCCTTTCCACCACTTCCACTCTCCACCATAAAGCCCCAGGCAAATGCCAATCTACATTCTGTCATTATAGATTCATTTTGCACTTCTAGAATCCTATATAGGCAGTACTCTTTTTTGGTAACTCAACCATGCTCTTGTTTGTATCCAGGTTCCTTCTTTTTAGTGCTGAGCAGGGTTCCATTGACTGTATATGCCACAATTTGTGTATTCATTGATCTACTGATGGACATTTGGGTTCTTTCCCGCCTTTGGCTATTAAAATAAAGCTACCATGAATATTCATATATATGACTTTGTATGTACATGTGCTTTCATTTCTCCTGGGTAAACACCTGGGAGTCGAATGGCTACTACATTTATGCTTAACCTTTTAAGAAACTTCTAAACGTTTTCCAAAGTGGTTGCAAACATTTTACATTACCAACTAGTAACCGATGAAAGCTCCGGTTGTCTCAAATCCATATGAACACTTGTATCGTCAGCCCTTTAAACTCTGGCCACTCTCATGTATGCGTAGTACTATCTCATTGTGGTTTTAATTTGAATTCCTTAATGCCTGATGATGTTCAGCACCTTTTTCATGTGATAATGAGCCATTTGTATGCCTCTGCTGACATGTCTGTTCAAATCTTTACCCATTTTTAAATTGTGGTGTTTTCTTGTTACTGTTGAATTTTGTTAAATTTATGTATTTTTGGATATAAGTGTCTTACCAGATACACAACATGAAAATACTGTCTCCCAGTCTTGTGGCTTGTATTTTCTTAACAGTGACTTTCAAAGAACACAAATTAATTTTGCTGATGGC
>JAVSCE010020584.1:0-64700 GCA_032199065.1 Smutsia gigantea
AACATTCCCAAATGAATAGTCTAAAGACACAATTACTGAAATTGAAAAAGAAGAACAAATGAGGCCCAAAGTCACCAGAAGGAGGGACATAATAAAGATCAGAGAAGAAATAAATAAAATTGAGAAGAATAAAACAACAGAAAAATCAATGAAACCAAGAGCTGGTTCTTTGAAAAAATAAACAAAATAGATAAACCCCTAGCCAGACTCATTAAGAGAAAAAGAGAATCTACACACATAAACACAATCAGAAATGCAAAAGGAAAAAATCACGATGGACCCCACAGAAATACAAAGAATCATAAGAGAATATTATGAGAATCTATATGCTAACAAGATGGAAAACATAGAAGAAATGGACAACTTCTTAGAAAAATACAACCTTCCAAGACTGACCAAGCAAGAAACAGAAAAACTAAACAGACCAATCACCAGCAATGAAATCGAATTGGTAATCAAAAAACTACCCAAGAACAAAACCCCTGGGCCTGATGCATTCACCTCTGAATTCTACCAGACATATAGAGAAGAAATAACACCGATTCTCCTTAAAGTTTTCCAAAAAATAGAAGAGGAGGGAATACTTCCAAACTCATTCTATGAAGCCAGCATCACTTTAATACCAAAACCGGGCAAAGACCTCACCAAAAAAGAAAATTACAGACCAATATCCCTGATGAACGTAGATGCAAAAATACTCAACAAAATATTAGCAAATCAAATTCAAAAATACATCAAGAGGATCATACACCATGATCAAGTGGGATTCATCCCAGGGATGCAAGGATGGTACAACATTCGAAAATCCATCAACATCATCCACCACATCAACAAAAAGAAGAACAAAAACCACATGATCATCTCCATAGATGCTGAAAAAGCATTTGACAAAATTCAGCATCCATTCCTGATTAGAACTCTCAACAAAATGGGTATAGACGGCAAGTACCTCAACATCATAAAGGCTATATATGACAAACCCACAGCTAACATCATACTTAATGGCGAGACGCTGAAAGCTTTTCATCTAAGATCGGGGAACAAGACAGGGATGCCCACTCTCTCCACTGTTATTCAACATAGTACTGGAGGTCCTAGCCACAGCAATCAGACAAAACAAAGACATACAAGGCATCCAGATTGGTAAAGAAGAAGTCAAATTGTCACTATTTGCAGATGACATGATACTGTACATAAAAAACCCTAAAGATCCATTCCAAAACTACTAGAACTAATATGTGAATTCAGCAAAGTTGCAGGATACAAAATTAACACACAGAAATCTGTTCCTTTCCTATACACTAATGATGAACTAACAGAAAGAGAAATCAGAAAAACAATTCCATTCACAATTGCATCAAAAAGAATAAAATACCTAGGAATAAACCTAACGAAGGAAGTGAAAGACCTGTACTCTGAAACTACAAGACACTCCTAAGAGAAATTAAAGAGGACACTAACAAATGGAAATGCATCCCATGCTCTTGGCTAGGAAGAATAAATATTGTCAAAATGGCTATACTACCTAAAGCAATCTACGGATTCAATGCAATCCCTATCAAACTACCAACAGCTTTCTTCAATGAACTGGAACAAATAATTCT
This sequence comes from Smutsia gigantea, assembly GCA_032199065.1. Taxonomy (NCBI): domain Eukaryota; kingdom Metazoa; phylum Chordata; class Mammalia; order Pholidota; family Manidae; genus Smutsia; species Smutsia gigantea. The sequence goes on from JAVSCE010020584.1 coordinate 1,605, forward strand.
AAAATTCATATGGAACCACAAAGATCCCGAATAGCCAAAGCAATCCTGAGAAGGAGGAATAAAACAGGGGGAATTACACTCCCTGACTTCAAGCTCTACTACAAAGCCACAGTAATCAAGACAATTTGGTATTGGCACAAAAACAGACCCACAGACCAGTGGAACAGAATAGAAAATCCAAACATTAACCCAAACATAAACAGTCAATTAATATTTGATAAAGGAGCCTTGGATATACAATGGGGAGATGACAGCCTCTTCAGCAGCTGGTGTTGGATAAACTGGACAGCTACATGTAAGAGAATGAAACTGGACTACTGTCTAGCCCCATACACAAAGGTAAACTCAAGGTGGATCAAAGACCTGAATGTAAGTCATGAAACCATAAAACTCTTAGAAAAAAACATAGGCAAAAATCTCTTGGACATAAACATGAGCAACTTCTTCATGAACATATCTCCCCGGGCAAGGGAAACAAAAGCAAAAATGAACAAGTGGGACTATATCAAGCTGCAAAAGCTTCTGTACAGCAAAGGACACCATCAGTAGAACAAAAAGACCTCCTACAGTATGGGAGAATATATTCCTAAATGACGTATCCGATAAGGGGTTGACATCCAAAATATATAAAGAACTCACGCACCTCAACAAGCAAAAAGCAAATAATCCAATTAAGAAATGGGCAGAGGACATGAATAGACACTTCTCCAAAGAAGAAATTCAGATGGCCAACAGGCACATGAAAAGATGCTCCACATCGCTAATCATCAGACAAATGCAGATTAAAACCATAATGAGATATCACCTCACACCAGTGAGGACGGCCAACATCCAAAACACAAACAACAACAAATGTTGGCGAGGATGTGGAAAAAAAGGAACCCTCCTACACTGCTGGTGGGACTGCAAATTAGTTCAACCATTGTGGAAAGCAGTATGGAGGTTCCTCAAAAAACTCAAAATAGAAATACCATTTGACCCAGAAATTCCACTCCTACGAATTTACCCTAAGAATGCCGCAGCCCAATTTGAAAAAGACAGATGCACCCCTATGTTTATCGCAGCACTATTTACAATAGCCAAGAAATGGAAGCAATGTAAGTGTTGTCCCTCAGTAGATGAATGGATAAAGAAGAGGTGGTACATATACACAATGGAATATTATTCAGCCATAAGAAGAAAACAAATCCTACCATTTGCAACAACATGGATGGAGCTAGAGGGTATTATGCTCAGTGAAATAAGCCAAGCCGAAAAAGACAAGTATCAAATGATTTCACTCATATGTGGAGTATAAGAACTAAGAAAAAAACTGAAGGAACAAAACAGCAGTAGACTCACAGAACCGAAGAACAGACTAACAGTTACCAAAGGGAAAGGGACTGGGGAAGATGGGTGAGAAGGGAGGGACAAGGGGGGAAAAGGGGCATTACGATCAGCAGATGTAATGTTGGGGGGGCACGGGGAGGGCTGTACAACTCAGAGAAGACAAGTAGTGACTCTATAGCATCTCACTATGCTGATGGACAGTAACTGTAATGGGGTTGGTGGGGGGGGACCTGATGAAGGGTGTAGTTTAATAACCATAATATTGCACATGTAATTGTAGATTAATGATACTAAAATAAATTAAAAATAAAAATTTAAAAAATGGAAAGGGGGAAGAGGTTGTATGTGTAGTTAACAATCTTACTATGACCAGGAATGAAACAACATAGATCTGAATTTATACTTATGGGAAAAACTTTAAAAGTATTGCATTCGTCATTATCTTAGACTTTAAAAAAGAAAAACACCAAGACCCTTACTCATGTTGCACACACCCAGCAGCTAGTTCTAATTATCTGTCGAGCCAAAAGCACATTCTTGTACTCAGTAGCGTTCAGCTTTTTCACTTAATGATTTTGCAAGAACACATTCTTAAGGGATTCAGCTCCAAACCTTTTGCTTAATTCCTAATGGTGGAATTTTATATTTGTTTCCTCTTGCTTCATTACTAACTAGGTGATGGGGAGGCAGGAACCTACACACTTGGGCAAGTCACATAATAGGAACATAAATAAATGACAAAATCTCATCAAGCCCTTCCTATGTGCCAGGTCCCATGCTAAATGTTTTACATGCATTATTATCTCATTCAATCCTCCCCCACTCCAGTGGGTGGGTACTATGAGGAGGAAATTGAGGCTAACAGAGGTTAGATGATTTGTCTAAGGTGAAGTGACTGAAACCCAAGGCAAAATTTGTACCTGTGTCATCAAGACTCTGGAGTCCCCGTTCTAACCACACACTGTCTCTGTTATTTCACTTCCTCTGGGTCTGTTGTCTCAGAGTAAAATGGAGGTTGGGCTTCATTGTTCAAAGGTAGCTTCTGGCGTTAACATGATATGACCCCAGATTGGGTGCTTAGATTCCAGTAAAGACTCATGGTTTAGACCAGAGCTTTATTTCTCTCGAGTCCACTGGGACACAGGAGAAACGGTATTTTCACAGCTGTCACATTTCCATGGGCATACCTGGACTGTTTAAAGAGCTAGGTGCTAACTGTAACTACATTCTTCTTAATTCAGTGAATCTTTAAAGTGAACATTTTTAGGCAGGATGAAAATATCCTTTTGACTAATCCATGTAACTTTTTCAGAGTAAAATGAATCCACCTTCAACAATATCCCAGGCTAATACGATTGTGACTTTTGTTTCTGAATATTAATGAGTTGACTTATTGTATTAATTAGCCTCTTTTGTGTCTGATTAGAGGTTTAAGAGTAGACTGACACTTTCTGAATATCATACTTCACAAGCATTATTTTGACTTTTCACTGGAAGTCTGAGGGTGGGTTAGGCCCATTCTAATGAAGACATTTGCTCTATGCCACCCAGCTCAGATGGCGACCCAATGCTGATGCCAAAACCCATCTCCTTTCCACTATGTCAGCTACTCTCTAAGTGTTGTGTCTGTGGACTCCTGTGGGTCCTCAAGATGCTTTTGGGGGTCCATGAGGTCAAAATTACTGAGATTCTATTTGTGTTTTCGCCGCATGGGTGTTTGCAATGATGGTGTGAAAGCAATGAACTGCTGCACTGCGGCATGAACCTACCCAGTGGGACCGCTTGGCCTTGAGCTCATAGTAGGAAAAAAAAAGCCTTTTGTATTTAAGAATGTCCTTGATGAAGCAGTGACAATTATTTGTGTGACCTTTGAAGGTACATTTTCTGCTGCATAACACAGTACAGTGGTTGTCACAAGGAAAAGCACTTGGGCAATGTGTTGTACTGTGAGCTGAGCTGACCTTAGTTTCCATGGGACACATTGTTATTTGAAATAATTACTGACAGAAAACCTGTGGCCATTCAGACATGGGTTTGGCAGACAGTCTCTTCACAATGAACAAAATGAGTCTCACACTTCAAGAAAAACTGACAGGGTTAGTTGCCAATGAAAAAATTTCAGCTTTCAAGCAAAAATTAGAATCTGGAAGACTTGTATCTGCTATAGTAAGTTGACAGCTTCCCAATACTTTTTTGATAAGATCAGCTATTTGGCTGATAGATCAGATATCAGATATATTAATAAATGTGATTTCAAAATACCACATAATTAAATTCATCAGCATTTGAAAGATGGTAGATTGCCAGCAAGTTCTGCCAGTGCAGAATCATAGACTTCTCTGCCCTTCAGGGAGGTATGGCCATGACCTCCCTAAAAAGGCCTGAACACAGCTTGGGGACCAGGGGACTGGAGGATCTATCTCAGCCCCAGGGGTAGAGGCTGCTCCTCCTATCTGCTATTCCTGTATTTTTTAGCATTCTCATTATATCTTACTAGCCAGTCCCTCATTACTCCCATCTCTGTTACAGTTTGTAATTCTTTAAACCTTTCCTGTTTGATTTACTATGTGATTTCTCTCCTGATTGGATGTAGACTGATACAGCAGGACTTACAAGCAAGAGCTGGGAGAGTTGCCCAGGAAGCAAAACCAACCACAGTCATTACTGGGATGGGAACCGTGTTTCTGCCAGTCCTTCCCATCTCTGTGAACAGCAAACGCTGTCTACCTGACATGTGGGAAGGTGTGGGTTGAAAGTCTGGAGCAGCTGCTTTTAGGCATAAATAAGTTGAAAATTAGTATCAAATAGTGCCTACATTTTAAGTGGGCTAGTTCTTTCACCTGTGAAGTCCTTGTGATGTCATCCCTCAGAACAGTTAAAGAAGCAGGGAGTGAATGCTCCAACCAACCCAGGTTTGGAAGTAGCTACATAAAAGTTAGTAGGTAATGAAGTTACCACCACAGTGTTGAAGATGAGGGCAGCAAAGAGACCAGCCTTACTGACGATGTGAATGGACCTGGAGAGCCTGACAGTTCCCAAGGGAACAATGACCCTGTGGGCTATTGGACTGATTAAGTCAGGGGCAGGGTCTTTTCCTAGAGCTGAATGTCTTGAGAGCTAAAGCAGTTTAGAACTCAATGATGACCACAGTCATTTCAGCATTATTTATAATAGCCAAGATGTGGAAACAACCTAAATATCCACACACAGATGAATGGATAAAAAGTGTGGTACACAATACAACAGAATTATTATTCAGCCATAGAAAAAGGAAATCCTGCCATTACAAAACAATGTGGATGAACCATAGGGCACTGTAAAATAAATAAAAACCAAAGGGCTAAGTGAAATAAACCAATCACAAAGGGATAAATACTGCGTGACTCCACTTAAGGTATCTGGAATAACCAAATAACCAAACTCACAGCAGCAGAGAATAGTGGTTTCCAGAACCTAGGAAGGGGTAAATGAGTTGTTGTTCAGTAGATACAAAGTTTCAGTTATGCAAGACTAGTAAGTTCTAGAGATCTTCTGTACAACATAGTTAACATGTATTGTGCACTTAAAAATATCTGTTAAGAGGATAGGTCTCATTTAAGTGTTATCAGAATCACACACAGTCACACATAACAGCAGGGCACAAGGAAATTTTTGGAGGTGATGGACGTTTTATTACCTCAATTGTGGCAACAGTTTCATGAGTGTATGCATAGGTTCAAACTCATCAAACTGAATACACTAATTATGCAGTTTTTGGTATATCAATTATACTTCAATAAAGCTGCTTAAAAATAATTTTTTAAATCCAAACAATAAAAACAGACATTCAATTAAAAAACAACTTAATGGTGAGTAGACAACCTCAAGACAGACAAAACTGAGTCACAGGGGCAGAAAGGTAACTAGCCAGAAGGTTCATGTTCCCAAGGATGAAGGCAGCAGTGAGCAATACGTGAGGCAGGCACCCTACTGCTTACACTTGGGCCGGGACAGAGCCTCTGTAAGAGCAGCCACCAAAACGTCTTGGGGGGAGACAATCCTGCTCTGCCGTTACCCTGGACTCTCCCTCTTCTAGTTGGGTGGTCTCTGGCAAGTTATTCAATATTGAGCTATGAAATGTTAGATGAGTTACTACTTTAAGCCCACAGAATAACCCTGTAATAATCATGGCTGACATCTGAGGGCTTGCTATGGTCCTCATCTAAAACAGGACCACCAGCCCAGGAGCAGTGAGGCAAAGACTTAGTCCCTGGCAAGGACTTTTTGCCCAGCACCTTTTTTTTTCATTTCCCTCTTCTCTTTCACTGGTAGAATAAACTGTATAGTTTCTACATCCAACAATGTTACCTCCATCCTCAAGCAGTGGTAAATATATTTCCATTTTACACAGTGAGCCAGGATACATACGGCTATATGTAAACTATTTCATAAAACAAACTTAAATTTACTGGATATGGTATTTGTTTTTCTATTCTATTACATTTCATTTTTCAAAAAGCAGGTCATGACCCCCTACACTGATTTCATGACCCTTCCAGCAGACTATTTATAGTCTGAAAAACACCACTATAGAGAAAAAAGGTGACTCACAAACTGATTGTAATGTGAAGAAAACATTCTGAGGTCAACACTTCTTTTGGTCTAGTCAATGTTTACTAGGGTTTTTTTTTTTGAGACATAATTACATATAACTGTTAAATTAGTTTCGGGTGTACAACATAATGATTCACTGTTTGTATACATACATTGCAAAATGATCACAGTAAGTCTATTTAACATCCATCATCATGGGTACAACTTTTTTTTCTTGTGTTGAGAACTGAAATCTACTCCCTTAGCAACCCTCAAATATGCAATACAGCATTATTAACTATGGTCACTATGCTGTACATTACATTCCCATGACTTATAACTGGAAGTTTGAACCTTTGCTGTCCCTTCATCATTTTTGCCCACTCCTAACCCCACCTCTGGCAGCTACCAATCTGCTCTATCTACAAATTTTAGGTTTTTTTTTTTACACTCCACATATAAGTGAGATCATATAGTACTTGTCTTTCTCTGTCTGACTTATTTCACTTAGCAGAATGCCTCGAGGTCCACCCAGGTTGTCACAAATGCCAAGATTTCATTCTTTTTTATAACTAAATAAAATATACATACGTATACCTCATTTTCTTAGGTTATCTCCCCACATCTTGGCTATTGTGAATAACGCTGTAGTGAACATGGGGGTGCATCTATCTTTTCAAGTTCATGTTTTCATTTTCTTCAGATAAATACCCAGAAGTGGAATTGCTGTATCGTATGGTAGTTCTATTTTTAATTTTTTGAAGAACCTCCATACTGTTTACCATAGTGGTTGCACCAATACACATTCCCATCAACAGTGCACAAGGCTTCCCTTTTTTTCACATCCTTGTCAACACTCATTATTTCTTGTCTTTTTGGTACTAGCCATTCTGACGGTGTGAGGTAATATCTCACTGCGGTTCTGATTTGCAGTCTCTGATGTTTAGTGATTTTGAGCATTTTTTAATGTACCTGTTGGTGTTTACCAGTTACCTTTTCAAACTGTGGAAAGAAAGTGTGCTACACAAGAACCCCAGTATGAAGATCCCACCATTCTTATTAATCTCACTTTTTCTGGAATAATGCATTACAAATCAATAAAACCACATTTGACAGACATCGTCATGCAAATTAAACCTACACAGCATCTTCATTAATCCAACAGCTCCAGATCCAACAAACTCCGCTGAACTTAACTTTTCAACACCAGACTCTTCAATAGAGGCAAACTGTGCCCCAGCGAAATTTAATGTCTTTACTGTAAAATAAGAGTGATTTGCCAATATTCAAATAAAGATGAGGACTCAGCATGGAAGTTTAGTTCAATATGATTTTATTTAAGAATCTGCAAAGCTGAAGGAGGAATCTGATCTTTTTGTTACAGTGATTTTCATAGTATATATTTAGCCATTTTAGCTTTGTGTTCATTAATAACAGAAAAGGAAGTTTCTGTTTGAGAACCTCACTCCAGCATACTCAGTCAGGTGCTTGGGATCTTGAAGCAAAGTAACACATTCCTTGGTCTGACTCAGAGTGGATTCTCTCACCCAGTGGAGCACCCATTCCCCCCTAAGCACACACATGAGGTCTTATTCTCAACTGATCTACACAGGCCCTGAGAAGCCTTAATTTTAAAGTTGAGAAAAATGTGAAAGAATTCCTTAACTCATTGCCTGCAACAAACTCAACTACTTGTTAATTCCTGTTAATTCCAAGTATAAGATACTTGAAATTTCTAAGATGTTCCACATTTAGTAGAACAACTCAAATATTAAAAAATTAGGTCAAGTAAATATGCTTTCATGTTTAAAATGTTACTCAATAAGACTTACTGAGACAAGATATGCAGCACTTTCTTGTATTTGGTATTATAAACTCCTACTGACGATGGCTACTTGATGGTCAAAAAAGTTAAAAAAAAAGAAGAAATCATACATATTGGTTTATTACAATGCCTGAAGGGAATGTCGTGTTTTAAATTTTGTTACTGAAATTAAACCTGGGGGGTGAAAAAAGTCTACAAAAACAACACCCATGTTATTTTAAATCATGAGGTAGATTTTTTTCCTATGCAGTGAAGTGAAGATAACAAAAAATGCATACAACTTTCAAATCTTTTTAAAAAAAACTTCAGGTTATAGTCACTTTTTACAAACAAGACATTTATAAACTATGAGGTGGAGAGGTCATACTAAGGCAAGCTCTGAACTTGATGGGTTATTCGAAGAGTCAACAATTAGCCTTGGATCAATCAACTCTCTCCAAAAAACAGTGATCTGAGGAAAAACACAAAGTATTCAGTTTAGAGACTTCATTTGGCAGTCCTATAGATTTTAGTGACTAAAAACCTTCAGTCAAGGAAATTTCCATTTGCACAGAATGAAGGCCTAGAATAATTTAAGTCCCAGTTAAACTGACTTCAATAAGGGTATAAGAACTTGTTTACCTAGAATGCAACTAAACTTCACATAAAAACTTCTCATCTTTGATTTCGAGCAGGAGTTGGCGGGGTTGGGGGGAAAGGGGGAGGATGTGGGTAACTATTATCAAGAGGCAAGAGGATTTGTCCAATAAGACCCTGTGGACATGTGGCCCACAGACCTCTTGGGAGGCAGATATGGCCCAAAAGGGTTGTCACTAGGCTGCTGATGCCCTTTTGTGTAGCTCTGTAGTTCTTACTCCGTGCTGCTTAAAAACAGCCATTTTACCAAGAGAAAGCAAACTCTAATACTTGGCCATATGGATAATGAGGGCCATCTAGTGTCAAAAAAGGTCAACTCTGGAAGTCTGGCTCTACTTCAGGCCTCTGTTCAGTAAGGCATAGAAAAGCTTCCACGTTTAATTTTCTGATGTGGTTTCCAGAACACATTTCAACAAAAAAGTGGGGGCTGCATATGTTGCAAATAAAGAATTACAGGAGACTGGGCTAAATCTGATGATCCTACCACAGACCCTAAAAATGTGTCTTTGGAACAAATCCCTAAGTATGTCATCTATCCTAAAGACTAAGCAAAAATAATATAGTCTATCTAGAGTTTCTACAGGTTTTTTACATTTCAGGTAAAATGAGAGTTTGCAATACTGAAACCTACAGAATAATATCTATAACATTTCAACTATAAACACCATGAGAGCATTTTCTTAAATATGAAGTCTATTTACTTTAACACTAGTATAGCCTAATGAGCCAGCCATTGCCAGCAACTCTGGAAGTCTGGCTGCTTAAAAAGCTCTAAACCATATACTCCCCAAAATGGCAGTTTAAGGATTTAAGAAAAATCAAGAGACAGAATCATCATTTTATGTCTTTCTTCAGATTTTGTTATACATTAAGAATTATGGTAACATCTGGTGGCTAGTAGTGGCTGTAAAGAGACATGATGGGAGATTTCCAGGGAGGCTGTTAATGTTCTATTTCTTCATCAGGGTGCTGGTTACATGGATATGTTCATTTCAGAAAATCATTCAAACTATATATACTTAGGCATACTTTCTAAATGTATACATCAATAAAAAGTTCTTAAAATATGCTACTCTCTACTGACATCCTTATATAACTATGCTTTTATGCCATTCTAGACTCTTAAACAAGAGTTTGTTATTTGTGCGTCTTGTCACATAGGCTCTCTGAGGCCCAAGGTGGCATTCTAACTTGGCGCCTGGCACTGTTATTGCCACCCTGCAGGCAGATCAGAGATCCCCATAGCCTAAATCCTTTATGACTTTAATATAGGCAGCTCTGGAAGCTGCAATGTCAGCTTCCAGACCACAAGTAACCAGTAGAGAAAGGACGACCAAGCAACCCCAAGAAGCGAAGCGTGCCTACCCTCTTCTCCTGCATCACAGCATACTCCACTACCTCAGTGCCATTTTCGTTGTGATACACCAAATCAAATTTCCCAGGTTCTTTCATGGCTGAAAGCAGATAGCAGAGAGGAGAGACAGTAAGTAATTTCCCAGTAGTGAAAATGTTCAACAGGGAATTTATATCATTTGAAAACCACCACAAACTGTCCACTGATGTGGAAGCTGGATATGTACATGAACACATGGAGTGCTCAGTAACAGAAAACCCTTACAAAATCCTGCACCAGCAAACGGGAGCTTCTTGGCTATTTATCAGAGACAATCTTTCCTTCTTCAAAAAGAAATGAGCTTCCATAGCATCTTACTACGCTGATGGACAGTGACTGCAATGGGGTGTGAGGGGGACTTGATAATATGGGTGAATGTTGTAACCACAATGTTGCTCATGTGAAACCTTCATAAGATTGTATATCAATGATACCTTAATAAAAAAAAAACTTTTGTTTGCAATAAAGATTAACATATTTATCTCTCAAAGAAAAAAAAAATGAGCTTGATCTACTGTCATTAGTACTCCCAGAAAAGAGTAACCACAGAACAATACCCCAAAATAATTGATAATGTTTCAACAGGGGAAAGTAATATGAATTCTGCAAAATTCTTAAGTCTTGCTCCGTCAAAAATTACACATGCTTACTACTTGGTAATACAGCAGCCCTCACCTTGCACAGTTGCGTCGACCACAAAAATGACCATGTAAGGTTAAATCACGCAAAGCAATCTTGATAATCAGTGGGGGAAATTATGATTGTTTCACAAACTTTAAAAATTTTTGCCAAAACATTAAAACCTTTACCATGTAGGGACATGAAAAAACAGTAAAACTAATATTTATGTAGTACACAATAATTTAAAACAATAGAAACACTGAGAATAAAGTATTCTACTTTTTTGTTAACAACTTACCAAGGGTAGTTTGAACACTGGTAGCCTTCTTGTCATGTAACAATGCTACAGAATGAAAATCTTCCCTATGCCCTCCTTGCAGAATTGTCATATTTCTTCTTAAGTCTGGAACAGCTTTCAATATTTTAATCCTTTGAGCTTTTAATGTCATAAAATAGTTCTGAGAGTTTCTTTGTTTCATTTCACAATTTTGTGAAGTTTTATGCTGATGTCACTTCTGCAACATCTTCGTCCCTTTCTTCACAACCCCTTTCTGCATCTATGCCAAGAAGTTCCATAAACTGCGTGTCAACATTCCCATGGTTAACTTAACTATTTCTTCTCTAATTTCACTTTAATGTGATTTGGATGTCACTTTCAGTATTATCCCTGTTTCTCTGTTGTGCTTTCATCTTTGTTGACCAATTCCCTATTTCCATTACCCATTTTTGTAAAATGTCACGTAGGTTTACAAGGAAATAGCACAACTACCCACTTTGCTGTGTGTAGGGGGACCGAGTAAACAGATGCACAGTGACCAATCACCAAGAGACTCTGAGAGAACTGATGTGATTGGTCACTGATCATGATGGGCATCTGTTAATCAGTAGTGATCGGTGGACTGAAGAAATAGCAGAGTTATTTAGAAACCAATGCAGGCATGAAAAGCTTAAATTTCCAAAATGTTTTCTAGAAGACTCACCAGGTAAGGATGAAAGAATTTCTATGTCTACTTGCTGGGTCTCTGAATTATGGCTTAATATTTTTCCTTCCTTTCAAACATAAAAGTCCAAGTTAAAAATCAACATGGGAAACACTGTATTGAAAACATATAAAACTAAACATATACTAAAATCACTTAATTGTACACTTTAAAAACATTAGAATGAATTTTATGTTATATAAATTTTATCCCAAGAAAAATTAAAAATAAGTCAACAAAAAGGGGAAATAAAACTCCCACACACCAAGCCAGTATTTCCCAGATCTAACTCATCCCAGAGTCAGGTACTACACAACCGGGAACAGCCCCTATGGCCCAAACCCTGCTACTTACTCAAACTAGCTACTGTCTCCCCAACACTGCCTTGCCTACCCCAAGGAAACCCCAATACAGGCTCTTGCCCAGGCTTTCTCCTGCCTCCTGCCACACCCAGGGGCTTTCCCCTGTGGTTCTGCATGGTGTGGCATTCCCTCTTCTCTCAGGAAATTACTAAACTCTTCTATCAATGCACTGACTTTCCTGTGTCATCACTTGGTCACCTCCATAAATTAAAATGAGGGTCAAGGGCTGAGGAAACTACAGTCTCTGAAGACAGATGGACTTTTGAAGACAACCTTAATGAATAAAGTTGGTGATCAAGCTAGTTGACAGAACCTGACATCAAAGTAAAAAAGTAGGACTGATTTTTACTCTCCGAATAGTTTTCAAAACAGTTTCAAAGAAGGTCTAAAAATATCAGGAAATAAGGTAAGCAAACAGTTTTCCAAGGTAATAACTATGAGGACCAACACCCATTGAATATGCATTTTAAAAAATCAGTATCATCGAGAATCACGATTGGGAGAGGCTGTGGGATATAACAATCCTATATTTCCATTTCCTCATATATCACATAATTAAATTAGTTATCTATGACAAGGTGACAAGACATTATGGTTTGCCCAAGATTGGTCTGTTTACATTTCCTTCCAGTATAATTATTAATATAATATTAATCCTTTTCACTTATTTAGATAATTTAGATGATAAATTATAAGGTCACCTCTATTAAGAGGTTAAGATGATGAAAAATATGATAAAACACCAATTACCAGAACTAACCTACTAAATCCCTTCATGAACTGATTTTTTTCTTCTAGCATGCTTTTGAGGAAAGGTTCTTACCAAGATTTTTAAAGTCTTCTAAGGTATCAGCTCATAATCAAATCTCCTTGTACTTTATATGACTATATTAACATTCTCAATTGTCACTTTAAAATGAACTTACATTCTGTATATTACACCAAAACAAGAAAGTATGCATTTTACTGAGATTTTCAACAAAATTTTGAATGGGTGAAAAAGGGAAGGAAACACATAATCCCACTGTCTGAGTCAAGTCTCTACTGAACTGTGATAAAGCTCAGATGCTAATACGAAGTCTTATACAGACATTAAGTGAGTAAATTCCAAGGATAATATTTGTGAATTACCTTTGGTTAACTGTTAATACAAAGGAAGCCGTATTAGACCATAATAACCAGCAGTAATTCACCAATATATAAAACAGATTCCTATGATGAAAATAAGTTTCTTTCTGGCTGACAGCTACTTATTATTTCCTTCCAAAGTTTAGGCTCACAGGGGACAGGTTACTCCAGTAAGTTTGTGTATCTAAGCTAACTAGAAAAATATTAATAAAAAAATTAAACTCATCATTCTCATTCTATATTTTTCCCAAGTGTAAGGAAAATAACACTGGGAGACTTCACAATGATACTATTAAAAAGCTTATATTCTTGCAATGCTTTTATGTTCTACTTTATGACACTTAAAAAATTATTTGAAAAACTCTATTATCCATATTAGTATTAAATATAACTTTAGCTTCTTTAATATACTGACACTTAGTTATTTTTAAATAAACGGCCTTACCTTGTAGTCAGAGACATCAGGAGAATAATCAGATGTTAGTTCCAAAAGCTAAAAAAGAAGAAAAAGCCCACAAATACACAAACCCTGTGGCTCCTTTCCCCTACCTCTGAAAAAATGTGCAGCATTGAGGTGCCCACCCGACCATTCTGGGAGCCCTACTTGTGGTGTAACAGGGAATCCAGTGGAAAAGGTATGTTTGGTTTTGAGCAGTGTGTCTTTGGTTTGGGGGAACTTTTTTGATGTTATGTATGTGTGTACACCCATATTTATTGAGCACTTGCTATATTCCAGACACCAAGCTGAGCTATTTTTATTCATTAATTAAACAATTACTGGGTACCTACTATATTCTAGGCAGAGAATAGAGAAGATATGATCTGGGAAGAATTTATATATAGAGAGAGAGAGCTGACTCTTAAACAATGGATGCTAACCCCCCTGCCTGTGTAGTCAAAAATCCATGCATAACTTTTGACTCCCCAAAAACTTAATAGTCTACTGTTGATTAGAAGCCTTACTGATAACACAAGCAGACAATTAAGACAATTTTGTATGGTGTATGTATTACACACTGTATTCTTACTATAAAGTAGGCTTAAGAAAATTTTTTTCAATTGTTCTAAATCTCCAAAAAATTTTCCAATATATTTATTGAAAAATATCTGCATATAAGTGGACCCAGAGTTCAAAACCAATGCTGTTCAAGGATCAACTGGGTGTGTGTATGTATACACACATATATATTTGCCCTGCTAATGACTAAGTTTGTTTGGATGAAGGATAATTTTTTTGTTTTAATTGTTGTTTTAAAAATATACCTTAAATGCAATCTTTTCTCCAACTTGAGGAGCAGCTGCTAACAGCGGTAACAGACTGTAGTCCTTTTTGTGTGTCTCAGCTGGATTCTGAAAAACAGTATTAGCCATGAGACTTTGTTACTGGTGGAAAACGTGAACCCATCACATCAACTCCAGACACACCACCATGGAAAAGAGAGGAGGTAAACTCACAATAAATACTTGCCTGAATAATAGTAGATGTGTTTGTTACCATTTCATTTAATTGCTGTTGCTTCTGAAATTCAGCATTTCTATTTAAAGCCGAGGAAAGAGCATGTACCCGTCCTCGACCTCTCCCCCGCATGCCCCGACCCCTAGCTCCCTTCCAAGAAAGAAGGTCCTCTCCTCTGCCCCAACCTCTTCCCAAACTGGTGGGGAGAGTCACATTGGGAGGAACAGGAGCCTGTCTGCCACCCTTTGAATCAGAGTACTTCCATCCAGCAGTATTTGGAGGCTGTGATGACGGCCCTGGGCCTGGGCAGCCTGTGAAGAGGCCTACTACTGTCTTTCGGAAATCTGCAGCATGCTCCAGGGCACTCTTTAACGTCACGCATTGGTCGTCTGACTCTGAACTAGAAGATGATGTTCTGGTTGTCTGGCCCTTGACAGCAGTAGCATTAAAGTCAGTTTTTGTAGCCCCTTTGTTTGCAGTTGTGTTTTTTGTAGAGAGTCCTTCCTTTGATAACTCTGCTGACACTTTCTCTGACGAATTTCTAACCTCCACAGTGACATCGCCGAGCCCATCACTGGTGGACTCGTGATCAGACTCAGACTCTGAGGAGGAACTGGAACTATCTTTTGCATGAATGCCCACACCATCTTTCCTTCTGGCTTTAACAAGGCTGTTTCTAGCAGGGGAACCTTTTGAGGAACTACAGTTCTGGGCAGCCCATTCTTTCACAGTCTGTGCTTTAGAAGACTTGGGATTCTTTGTCTGTTTTTTATAACCACATTTCTCCTTTTTCTTGGGTGATTTTCTTTTGGTCGCTTCTTCACCATCCACTACATTCCATGCAGCTTTGCTTTTCCTCTTGTTTTTTTTCCTTACACTCTGATGTGTGACAGCTTTTGGTTCTGGATCCAACATTGTCTCACTGTGGTTCTCTTGACTCTTCCAATGCTTCTTTGAATTTCTGTAACCTAATTCAGCTTCTTCATCTTCCTCCAACTCAAATGCCCGCTTCTTTGCTTTTCTGGGTAATAAATGAGTACCGTTACCATTACTGACTCTCACAGGATTCTCAGCAACTCTTTGCTCTTCTAATTTAACTCTATCAACAGAACGAGAGAGAGAGAGAGAGAGCCAGAATGAGTAATTCACAGGCATGTTACCAAGATGTAGTTATATGCTACGATGACTATAAACTGTCAGTGCCATCAGTCAATGAAAAACATGTCAAATCACTTAAGGCCAAAAGACTCTTTGTAATAAAATGGTCTACATGGCATCATTTATGGTCAACTTTCAAATGAATGATTTGATTGACTACTGTGTTCCAAACATTTTCTACACATTTTCTCTCATCTCAACATCACCATGAAGTATCTTTCATTTGAAAACATAACAAAATTACAGTTCAGTCAAGTAACTTGCTCAAGATCCACAGCTAGTAAACGCAGAAATGGGATTCAAACCTCAGTGTCTCATTTCAAAGTTCATAATCTTTCCATTATATTATGTTGCCTATCCCAAGTAGTGATAATG
The DNA here is from genome assembly GCA_032199065.1 of Smutsia gigantea. Lineage (NCBI taxonomy): Eukaryota > Metazoa > Chordata > Mammalia > Pholidota > Manidae > Smutsia > Smutsia gigantea. The sequence goes on from JAVSCE010020584.1 coordinate 17,440, forward strand.
CTAAGTATCCATTTTTATTTTTAAATGTACACTGCTCTTGTAAAATCGTACTTTATTTTTGTTTTGTTTAAATTTAGGAAAATACTGAACAATTTATGTTCTCTGGGGTGCCATCATAAAATTCCATGACATTTTGTGATTATTAATTTTATGTGTCAACCTGATTAGGCCATAGGGTACCCAAATATTTGGTTAAAAATTGTTCTGGATGTGTCTGTGAGGGCGTTTCTGGATGAGACTAACACTTGAATTGGTAGACTTAGTAAAGCAGACTGCCTGCCCACAGCAATTGGGCCTCACCCTGTCCAATGAAGCCTGAATGAAGAAAATGGCTGAACAAAGGAGAATTCCCTCCCTCTGGCTGACTGTCTTTGGGCTGAGACATCAGTCTTCTTCCTTCAGACTTAGTTAGGACTGGAACTTACGTTATCAACTCTCCTGGTTCTCATGTTTTCAGACTTGAATTGGAACTATATTACTGGCTCTCCAAGGCCTTCAGGTTGCCAGCAGACCTTGGGACCTCTCAGCCTCCATCATCACATGAGTCAAATCCTTACAATAAATCTTGTATCTGTACCTAAAACTACATCTACATATCTATGTCTATACTACGTCCTGTTGCTTCTGTTTCTCTAGAGAACCCTGGCTAATACATGCTTCAAACAAAATTGTATCAGGAATTTTGGAATTCTTTTACCTCATGAACTGACAGCTGGCTATTTCTCATAAGTGCAGACCTATGATGGAAAGCTGAGAGAGTCTCCCCAATGTCAAGCACAGTGGGTGCGTAAAAAAGCTTCCTAAAAAAATGAACAAACGGGACTACATCAAACTAAAAAGCTTCTGTACAGCAAAGGACACCATCAACAGAACAAAAAGGCATCCTACAGTATGGAAGAATATATTTGTAAATGACATATCCGACAAGGGGTTAACATCCAAAATATATAAAGAACTCACACACCTCAACAACCAAAAAGCAATAACCCAATTAAAAAATGGGCAGAGGATATGAACAGACAAATTCTCCAAAAAAGAAATTCAGATGGTTAAGTCACATGAAAAGATGCTCCACATTGCTAATTATCAGAAATATGCAAATTAAAACCACAATGAGATATCACCTCACATCAGTTAGGATGGCCAACATTGAAAAGACTAGGAACAACAAATGCTGGTGAGGATGCAGAGAAAGGGGAACCCTCCTATACTGCTAGTGGGAATGTAAGCTAGTTTTACCATTGTGGAAAGCAATATGGAGGTTCTTCAAAAAACTAAAAATAGAAATACCATTTGACCGGGGAATTCCACTCCTAGGAATTTACCTAAAGGAAACAAGATCTCAGATTCAAAGACATATGCACCCCTATGTTTATTGCAGCACTACTTACAATAGCCAAGATACAGAAGCAACCTAAGTGTCCATCAGTAGATGAATGGATAAAGAAAATGTGGTACATATACACAATGGAATACTATTCAGCCATAAGAAAGAAACAAATCATACCATTTGCAACAACATGGATGGAACTAGAGGGTATTATGCTTAGTGAAATAAGTGAGGCTGAGAAAGACAAGTACCAAATTATTTCCCTCATTTGTGGACTATAACAACAAAGCAAAACTGAAGGAACAAAACAGCAGCAGACTCACAGACTAGCAGTTACCAAAGGGGAGGGTGGGGGGCAGAAGGGGATTGAGGGGTATTATGATTAGTACACATGGTGTTGGGGGGATCATGGGAAGACAGTGTAGCACAGAGAAGACAAGTAGTGACTCTGTGGCATCTTATTTCACTGATGGACAGTGACTGCAATGGGGTATGGGGGGGACTCGATAAGAGTGAATGTAATAACCACATTGTTTTTCTTGTGAAACCTTCATAAGAGTGTGTATCAATGACACCTTAATTAAAAAAAATTTTTTTAAGTACAATTGGTGAACAAGAAGATACAAGCACTCTTTAAAATTTTTAAGGTGTACTAGCCCTATGGATTTTTCTCAATGTGGTAGTCAAAAAAAATCCTCAATTACTTTTCAGAATACACAAATACATAAACACATACAAATCAAGGTAAAATAAAAGCTACCAACAGCACAGTTCAATGAAGAGAAAAATAAACTCTGAAATATCAGGGATTTAAATTATAAAAACACATTACCCTGTATTCCCAGCTGTGGACCTCAGCACATGGCAACAATGAAGTAATTCTTTTTTTTTTAGGCTATTATGAAAGGCAAGTTTAGTGCACACACACTTTCATCTCATTTCAGATGTAATTTCTTTAAATGTTTCTATTTGCTTACCTCTGTTACCTCCATTGCTCTAAATAACATGAACACACATTTCTTGATTTATTAAATTTAGACTGTGTACTGACTCTCTAAAATAAAAATAAGTACTTAGCTCACCTCCAGTCCCCCCTTTTCCTTTTCTCCATATTTCATAGTTTAATTTTAGTTCTTCCACTGATTACATTTTCCAAAATATGACACTTTTTAAACATAGGTAAAAGTTGAAAAATTTACAATGAATTTGCAGCGATATTCATATGACTTAGATTCTGTAATCAACATTTACTACACTTACCAAATATCTATCCATTCATCCATGCCTATAACTATCAATCTGTCTTATTTTTTGGTGTGTTTCAAAGTAAGTTGAGACATCAGTATGTTCTACCTCCAAACACATCTGCATATAATTTGATAGAGTTTAATATTTGTTTATAGTTCCCTTTTTATTTCTCCTTTTGACATTAAATTTACATAAAGTAATTCTTAACTGGCAAGAGCTAGCTTTGCATCCAGTAAACCTAAGAACTATTGAGAAACTTGCAGAATATGGTGCTGGACCTTGACATTCTTGATCAGTTTTTTGTTTGTTTGTTTTTATTTTGCTATTATTAATGTACAATTACATGAACATTATGGTTACTAGACTCCCCCTATGCTCCCCCCTATTATCAAGTCCCAACCACATACCCCATTACAATCACTGTCCATCAGCGTAGTAAGTTGCTATAGAACCACTACTTGACTTCTCTGTGTTATACTGCCTTCCCCATGTCCCCCCACCCCACATTTACGTGCTAATCATAATGCCCCTTTTCCCCCTTATCCCTCCCTTCCCACCCATCCTCCCCAATCCCTTTCCCTTTGGTAATTGTTAGTCCATTCTTGGGTTCTGTGAGTCTGCTGCTGTTTTGTTCCTTCAGTTTTTTCTTTGTTCTTAGACTCCACAGATGAGCATAATACCCTCTAGCTCCATCCATGTTGTTGCAAATGGTAGGATTTGTTTTCTTCTTATGGCTGAATAATATTCCATTGTGTATATGTACCACTCTTCTTTATCCAGTCATCTACTGATGGACACTTAGGTTGCTTCCATTTCTTGGCTATTGTAAATAGCACTGCGAGAAACAGGGATGCATCTGTCTTTTTCAAACTGGGCTCCTGCATTCTTAGGGTAAATTCCTAGGAGTGGAATTCCTGGGTCAAATGTTATTTTCGTTTTGAGTTTTTTGAGAAACCTCCATACTGCTTTCCACAATGGTTGAACTAATTTGCATTCCCACCAGCAGTGTAGGAGGGTTCCCCTTTCTCCACATCCTCGCCAACATTTGCTGTTGTTTGTCTTTTGGATGGCGGACATCCTATCTGGCATGAGGTGGTATCTCATTGTAGTTTTAATTTGCATTTCTCTGATGATTAGCGATGTGGAGCCTGTTTTCATGTGCCTGCTGGCCATCTGAATTTCTTCTTTGGAGAAGTGTCTGTTCAAATCTTCTGCCCATTTTATAATTGGCTTATTTGCTTTTTGTTTGTTGAGGTGCATCAGCTCTTTATATAATTTGGATGTCAACCCCTTATTGGATAAGTCATTTATGAATATATTCTCCCATACTGTAGGATGTCTTTTTGTTCTATTGATGGTGTCCTTTGCTGTACAGCTTTTTACTTTGATATAGTCCCACTTGTTCATTTTTGCTTTTGTTTCCCTTGCCTGGGGAGATATGTTCATGAGGAAGTTGCTCATATTTATGTCCAAGAGATTTTTGCCTATGTTTTTTTCTAAGAGTTTTATGACTTACATTCAGGTCTTTACCCATTTTGAGTTTACTTTTGTATATGGGGTTAGACAGTAATCCAGTTTCATTCTCTTACATGTAGCTGTCCAGTTTTGCCAACACCAGCTGTTGAAGAGGCTGTCATTTCCCCATTGTATGTCCATGGCTCCTTTATCATATATTAATTGACCATATATGCTTGAGTTTATATCTGAGCTCTCTATTCTGTTCCACTGGTCTATGGATCTGTTCTTGTGCCAGTACCAAATTGTCTTGATTACTGTGGCTTTGTAGTAGAGCTTGAAGTCAGGGAGCATAATTCCCCCTGCTTTATTCTTCCTTCTCAGGATAGCTATGGCTATTCGGGGTCTTTTGTCATTCCATATGAATTTAGAACTATTTGCTCTAGTTTATTGAAGAATGTTGTTGGTATTTTGATAGGGATTGCATTGAATCTGTAAATTGCTTTAGGCAGGATGGCCATTTTGACAATATTAATTCTTCCTAGCCAAGAGCATGGGATGAATTTCCATTTATTAGTGTCCTCTTTAATTTCTCTTAAGAGTGTCTTGTAGTTTTCAGGGTATAGTCTTTCACTTCCTTGGTTAGGTTTATTCCTAGGTATTTTATTCTTTTTGATGCGATTGTGAATGGAATTGTTTTCCTGACTTCTCTTTCTGCTAGTTCACCATTAGTGTATAGGAATGCAACAGATTTCTGTGTATTAATTTTGTATCCCGCAGCTTTGCTGAATTCAGATATTAGATCTAGTTTTGGAGTGGATTCTTTAGGGTTTTTTATGTACACTATCATGTCACCTGCAAACAGGGGCAGTTTGACTTCTTACCAATCTGGATGCCTTTTATTTCTTTGTGTTGTCTGATTGCCATAGCTAGGACCTCCAGAACTATGCTGAATAAAAGTGGGGAGAGTGGCCATCCTTGTCTTGTTCCCAATCTTAGGTGAAAAATTTTCAGCTTCTCGCTGTTAAGTATGATGTTGGTTGTGGGTTTCTCATACATGGCCTTTATTATGTTGAGGTACTTGCCCTCTATACCCATTTTGTTGAGAGTTTTAATCATGAATGGATGTTGAATTTTGTCAAATGCTTTTTCAGCATCTATGGAGATGATCATGTGGTTTCTGTCCTTTTTGTTGTGTAACGGATGATGTTGATGTATTTTCAATTGTTGTACAATCCTTGCATCCCTGGGATGAATCCCACTTGATCATGATGGATGATCTTTTTGATGTATTTTTGAATTCGGTTTGCTAATATTTTGTTGAATATTTTTGCATCTGTGTTCATCAGGGATATTGGTCTGTAATTTTCTTTTTTTGTGGTGTCTTTGCCTGGTTTTGGTATGAGTGATGTTGGCTTCATACAATGAGTTTGGGAGTATTCCTTCCTCTCCTAGTTTTTGGAAAACTTTAAGAAGGATGGTATTAGGTCTTCACTAAATGTTTGAAAAACTCACCAGTGAAACCATTTGGTCCAGGAGTTTTGTTCTTAGGTAGTTTTTTGATTACCAGTTCAATTTCCTTGCTGGTAATTGGTCTATTCAGATTTTCTGTTTCTTCCTGGGTCAGCCATGGAAGGTTGTATTTTTCTAGAAATCTGCCCATTTCTTCTAGGTTATCCAGTTTGTTACCATATAATTTTTCATAGTATTCTCTAATAATTCTTTGTATTTCTGTGGTGTCCGTAGTGATTTTTCGTTTCTCATTTCTGATTCTGTTTATGTGTATAGACTCTCTTTTTTCTTGATAAGTCTGGCTAGGGGTTTATCTATTTTGTTTATTTGATCGAAGATCCAACTTCTGCTTTCACTGATTCTTTCTATTGTTTTATTCTTCTCGGTTTTATTTATTTCTGCTTTAATCTTTATTATGTCTCTCCTTCTACTCACTTTGTGCCTCATTTGTTCTTCCTTCTCTAGTTTCATTAATTTTGATTTGGAATGTTCATTTGGGATTGTTCTTCTTTCCTGAGGTAGGCCTGTATTGTAATATATTTCCCTCTTAGCACAGCCTTTGCTGTGTCCCACAGATTTTGCAGTGTTGAATTATTGTTGTCGTTTGGCTCCATATATTGCTTGATCTTTGTTTTTATTTGGTCATTGATCCATTCATTACTTAGGAGCATGTTATTATGCCTCCATGTGTTTGTGGGCTTTTTCATTTTCTTTGAGTAATTTATTTCTAATTTCATACCTTTGTTATCTCAGAAGCTGGTTGGTACAATTTCAATCTTTTTGAATTTACTGAGGCTCTTTTTGTGGCCTAGTATATGATATATTCTTGAAAATCTTTCATATGCACTTGAGAAGAATGTGTATCCTGTTGCTTTTGGATGGAGTGTTCTGTAGATGTTTGTTAGTTCCATCTGTTCTAATATGTTGTTCAGTGCTTCTGTGTCTTTACTTATTTTCTGTCCGGTTGATCTGTCCTTTGGAGTGAGTGGTATGTTGAAGTCTCCTAAAATGAAAGCATTGCTGTCTATTTCCTCCTTTAATTCTGTTAGTATTTGTTTCACATACGCTGGCGCTCCTGTGTTGGGTACATAGATATTTATAATAGTTATATCCTCTTGTTGGACTGACCCCTTTATCATTATGTAATGTCCTTCTTTGTCTCTTGTGACTTTCTTTGTTTTGAAGTCTACTTTGTCTGATGCAAGTACTGAAACTCCTGCTTTTTTCTCACTATTAGTTGCATGAAATATCTTTTCCCATCCCTTTACTTTCAGTCTGTGTATGTCTTTGGGTTTGAAGTGAGTCTCTTGTAGGCAGCATATAGATGGGTGGTGTTTTTTTTATCCATTCATTGACTCTATGTCTTTTGACTGGTGAATTCAGACCATTTACATTTAGGGTGATTATCGATAGGTATGTACTTCTTGCCATTGCAGGCTTTAGATCTGTGGTTACCAAAGGTTCAAGGGTAATTCCCTTACTATCTAACAGTCTAATTTAACTCACCTGGTATGCTATTACAAACACAACCTAAAGAATCTTTTTTTTTCCTCCTTTTTCTTCCTCATCCATTCTTTGTATGTTATGAATCATATTCTGTACCCTTTGTCTGTCTCTTGGGTGACATCTATTTAGCCTCAGGAATATTTCCATCTATAGGAGTCCCTCCAAAATGCACTGTAGAGGTGGTTTGTGGGAGGTAAATGCTCTTAGCTTTTGCTTATCTGAAAATTGTTTAATCCCTCCTTCAAATTTAAATGATAACCTTACCAGGCAGAGTATTCTTGGTTCAAGGCCCTTCTGCTTCATTGCATTAAATATATCATGCCACTCCCTTCTGGCCTGTAAGGTTTCTGTTGAGAAGTCTTATGATAGCCTGATGGGTTTTCCTTTGTATGTGATCTTTTTTCTCTCTCTAGCTGCTTTTAAAAGTCTGTCTTTATCCTTGATCTTTGCCATTTTAATTATTATATGTCTTTATGTTGTCTTCCTTGGGTCCCTTGTGTTGGGAGATCTGTGTACCTCCATGGCCTGAGACTATCTCCTTCCCCAGATTGGGGAAGTTTTCAGCAATTACCTCCTCAATAACACTTTCCATCCCTTTTTCTCTCTCTTCTTCTTCTGGTACCCCTATTATGCGAATATCGTTCTGTTTGTATTGGTCACACAGTTCTCTCAAATTTTCTTTCATTCTTAGAGATTCTTTTTTCTCTCTGTGCCTCAGCTTCTTTGTATTCCTCTTCTCTAATTTCTATTCTATTTGCCGTCTCTTCTACATCTAATCTGCTTTTAAATCCTTCCATTGTATATTTCATTTCAGATATGGAATTTCTTAATGATTGAATCTCCATCTTAAATTTGTTCCTGAGTTCTTGAATATTTTTCTGTACCTCCATAAGCATGTTTATGATTTTTATTTTGAACTCTCTTTCAGGAAGATTGGTGAGTTGTGTTTCATTTGACCCTGTTTCTAGGGTTTGTGAGATTTTGGTCTGTACCATGTTCTTTTGACATTTCATATTTCTGTGTGGGGGCCCTCTATTGTCCAGAAGCTCCACTCTCTGGAGCTGCTCAGCCCCTAGAGTGTGAGGTTGGGGGTCGTAGGGGAGCAGAGCTCATGCCTGGCGGGAGTAAAGATGTGTTTCCTGACTCCCATCTGCCCTGCCTGTCTCCAGTATCACAGCCAGTGCACCGAGCACACAGATGTAAGCCTCTGTGCTTGGCATCTCTAGCTGTTGTAGGTGAGGCCTCTCTCTGACTGGCCTGACGCCAGAGCAATGACTGCTGGTTTGCAAGCCGGTGCTGTCAGGCCAGGAGACAGGCTCAGCAGGCTGAGTATCACAGTGGGAGGCCTCAGAGCTGAGTAGCCGGCCAGGGGGATGGAGCGCCTGAAGCTCCCCAAAGTTCCCAATCTGCTGGGCAGAGCGTGCTCAGACAACCTTGTCCCCCATCCCCTCTCTGGCGCAGCAAGCTCTGTGCAAACCCTGCACCTTCAGCAGCCCTCTTGCTGTGAGAAAGCCTCTCAGACCGACTGCCTTTCCCTTGTCTCAGAGCGGCTGGGTGTGGATCCTGTCCTCCACAATGGCCAGAATCTTTCTCTCAAGCACTCTGCTTGTCCCAGATGCCCATCCTCCAGAGCACCACACAATGTAGATTTCTGCTTGCAAAGCAGATCTCCAGGGCTAGATGTTCAGCAGTCCCAGGCTTCCACCCCCTCCCCACTCCATTTATCTTCCTCCTGCCAGTGAGCTGGGCTGGGGGAAGCGCTCGGGTCCCACTGGATCAGGGCTTTTGTACATTACCCTGTTTTGTGAGGTCTGCTCTGTTCATGACATCTGCTCTGTTCATGAGGTCTGTATGTAGTCTGGTGCAGCCTTCTTTCCTGTTGCTATTTTAGGGTTAGTTGTATTAACTATTTTTTCACACTATCTGTGGTTTTGGGAGGAGTTCTCTGTCTCACCTCTCACACCGCCATCTTGAATATTCTCCGATCAATTTGTTTTTAACTTGTAGCAATGTTATGATTCAAGTTTCCATTCTGAGACAACCAATATTTAGGACCAAACTTTCCATTAAACTTTGAAAATGGTTACAAGACTCTCTGTTCAGTCATTGTGGTTTATTAAATCCCTGGAATGCAGGATGTGCTGCACCCAATATACACAGAACCCTGCCTTTCAGAAGAGCTTGCAATACCACCACGCTTTCAAATGCAACCCTTGGCATCGTCGTGATCACCCATTCTGAAGACACTGGCCCTGTGGGTATTTGGCATGACGGTATGACCTGTGATTGTTGAAGCCTCACTATCAGCTTTGCTGGAAGAGAATAATTTCAGTTTGGAACATACTAAGATTGAGAGACAAATGCCATCTGGAGAACAAGAAATGGTTCATCTGGGCCTGCTCTACCTTCCCTTTCAGAGTGTATATGTTCCCTGGCAATGTTCTTCATTTCTCTACTTAGATCACAGACAACAAATGTAGCTTTCTTTTTACAAAAAGATATGAGTTACCTGTGTGATTAGTGATGAGAGAGATTTGATTCCAAGAAATTTTTAAACAGACTCTCCACTGTTTACACAAACTCTTGGAAGGGCAACCTGAGTGGTATTATCAAAATACATGATAATCCCTTTAAACCTTCAATTTTACTTCTAGGATGCTATCAAAAAGAAATACAGACAGCCTGTATGCACACTGGCAACTCCCACCTACTGCCTGCCAAGGCCAAAGTGACTGTCTGGGTTCAAATCCTTTCTCTCACTTCAATTAAATTTTTAAATTATTATTACCTCAGCCTTTTTCATCTGTAAAAATGGGTAGTGATAATGATTATAGTACTCAAATGAGCTATCATATATTCACAGCAGTGCCAGGCTTAGAACAAGTGCCACCCAAATGTTAGATCTAATTTTATTAATACAATGAATGATGTCCCCCCAGACTTTGCCCAGTAATGATAAAATTAAGATGAGACCATTAAAGTGGGTCCCAATCCAATCTGACTTGTGTCCTTGTAAGAGAGGAAAATTGGACACACAGAAGACACCAGGAATGCTTGCGTACAGAGAAAAGGTCATGTGAGGACACACTGGGAAGGGTGCCATCTACAACCTCCGAAAAAAACAAAATTTGTCAACATCTTAATCATGGACTCCTGGCCTCCAGAGCTGTGAGAAAGAAATTTCTGTTGTTTAAGTCACCCCATGCCTGTGGCATGTTGTTACAGCAGCCCTAGCAGACTATTACAGGGGCTCCAAGCAAATGGGAGCATTTCTTCCTCTCAGGAGAGTTGAGACATCCTTCAGGAACTCACTGTCAGCAACTTGGTAGCAGAGGAAATCAGATGCTGGGGGCTGAAGAGAATACACTGTGGGGAAATGGCCATGCCAGCCAGGTATGGAGCTACCTCTCCAATTTCTGGGGTTATTTCTCAGGACTCCCACAACCTGGCTCCCCCTTCCTCATTACATTTTTGTCAATACTCCCAGCAATCCCAACAGAATTCTTTTGCTCATCAGACTTGTTGTTTTGCCAAGTCAGGCTAGCTTTTGCCTCCACAACTATACTGGAGCATTCAATATTTCCAACCTCTCCTTCAAAGTACTCCTAAGTTTGCTGGCCATTTGTGTTCCATGGTGACCTCTCCTTTCTCAACCAAATTCTGCACTTAGCATTATAACCTGGCATAATTATTCAGTCTGACTGCCTGCATCACACAAGAAGATAATATACAGAAGCACAAAGCTACTTATTTTGGTCTGCTCCAACAGTATCAGGTACATTTGAGAAAAGAGACTTTTCTTCTGTAGCTCTAAGAAAAGTGAGGCAGTGGAAGACAGAATGACTGGCAACATGAAACCGCAAAAACATAAAAAACTTTTACAAATTCAATTGTTTCCTAAGGTCTGGCCCATTTACCACTGGAGCCAACAACAGCAGTATTTCTTTCCACATGCAATTGTACATTTTAATTATTTAGGAGAAATTCTGCCTGCCAAGTTGCTGTACTTTTTTCTTTTAACAGTTTTCACGGTTTGCTTTTGACATTAACTTCATTATAAAGAGTTGCAATTCCCAAGCAATTCATTAAGTTAAGTATAACTGCAGTTATGCTAACAGCTAGCTAGCAACAAGTTATTAATTCATTGGGCAAGGGACAATTCAGAAAGTAAACTTAAGGGCAGCTAAAAAAACTAAACTTAATAGGAGAGGCTGTATTCCTCATAACTGCAATATTTAAATAGTCCCTGAACTGCAGAGAGAATGGAGATTTAGTCACAATGAATGAAAAGTAGAAAGAACTCTTTTTGAAATTTGGACTACTTCAAATTGTTATTAGAAGCAGCTAAACATGATTAATAAATCATTGCATTCCTGATTTTAAGAGACACACACACAGTCAAAGATGTAGTAATTGTTCCAAATTAAAGTCCCTAATGTTCTGAAGAAATCTTATGATATGACACGCTCTAGGGAAAAAAATATTCAACAAAGCCCAAGCAAGAGGAAGTAGTCTGGTTCACAACTCGAATTTTTTCACTGTAGCTGGAGCTTTAAAATGAAGTCCTGAGTATATCAACTATATTTTAATCTAAAAAATAAAGGAAGAGATCTGAAAAATAAAATAAAATAAAGTCTTGAATAAATCAATCTAAGGTATGAGTCCAAACTGAAGTGATCATATCTTACCATTTTATTGAGACAAATCAACCATACATGGGCAATTTTTACCACAACTGCTACTCGATACACATCTCGTACCATTTAAAAAATATTCCAAGAGCAAGTGATGGACTCAAACTTGCTTTTGTTGAACTCAAAAATATTTACACCCTTAGATTGGTTATTTTAAGTTTAAAATGGACACCCTTTATCTGATTTGACAGTGAATTAATTACCTTATATAGCGACATTTCCAACTATATTTTTATATAGTTACCATGTGAATTTACTGAATTCACAGAGATAGGGCTCTGGAATAGAGATGCGGATATGAATGGTATCTTCTGAAGACAGCAGCAAATGAAATATATGAAAATGATCTTGATATGAGTAAGACATTTACTGCTGTTATATATAATTGGGTACATGTACTTATACAATGTATTCAAAGGAAAATAAAACTGAATCACCTTTAAAATTTTTTCCAAAAGTATATTTAAACTATTTTGTTTCCCAATTGAGATGACCCCAAGAGATTCCAAACACCTATTTAAGTGAACCACAAAACGCCCACGTGAGATACAGAATGACACCCACCAGAAGTCCCAGGAAATATCGCAGCAGCCCTAAGGTTAGAAAAGCTGCACGTTTATGAAGAAAACATGACTGTCCTCTGTTTGCTTGGGTCTCCTGCACCTGACCCTGCAGTGCCTGGCTAAGTGAGCATTTGCTAAATCAAAGCCCAAAGAAACACGGGCCCTGCTTACACAAGATCTGGGTTTTTCCAGCTTTGGTCCACTAACCACCTGCATCAGAAGCATCCCGGTACCAGATGCTCGCTACAGTGCAGATTCCTGAGCTCCACAGCCGACTAGACCAACCAGAATCTCCGGGGTTCCCTCATGTGCAGTTTGACGTCCCCGCCCCATCCCCGCGCCGACCCCCCACCGACCCCGGTTTCCAGGGGCCCGCCGCGCCACCCCGCCCGCGTCCCCGGCCCGCGGGCACCTGAGGCAGTCGTTGTCTCGCACCAGGCGCGCGCTCTCGGTGGGGGGCAAGAGCCCCCCCTCCAAATAGAGGCCCAGGAGGGCCCCAGAACTGAAGCCGAAGCGCTGGCGGATGAGACTAATGAGATCCGTGACTACTCGACATCTGTTCAAGTCGACCAGAAGCCAGAAGGCCGTGCAGTGCGGAGTGGCTGGTGGTGGATAATCAAACTGAAGCCGTAGCCTAACTGTCTCGGACGCTGCCATCTTGCTCGTCGCTCAACGGAAGTCGAGAGGCACCACAGAGCTTCGGAGAGGCGCTCTCGGCCGACCCACCCCCTGGAGCCTTTAACGTGTGCCACCTATTGGTAGCAAGTGGCTACTACAGGCTTGAACGGCAAGAACGCGGAGCAGGGATGATTCAATTCTGTTGACAGGGCTAGGGAAGAGTATAAATGAGATGGCTTCATCCCTTTTGTCCTGAGCGCTATGTAGGATCTGAATTTCGGTAACTGTATGAATAAACAAGCAATTCTCACCAGAGGTCTTCTAAGATATTTGCTCATATACATAAAAGAATGTGAAAAAAATCAGTAACTCCCAATATATTTAGTTGACAAAATTTTTCATCATAAGGAGTTGGAAGTGGGGGGGTGGAGGGACAGCCGAAATAGGTGAAGGGGATAAAGAGATACAAATTTCCAACGGGGATGAAATGTACAGCATGGGAGATACAGTAAAAATATATAATACCTTTGTATGGTGACTCACAGTAACTACACTTACCGTGATGGGCATTTTGTAATATATATTGTCGAACCACTGTTGTACGCCTGAAACCAATATAATATTTAATGTCAACTATGCTTCGACAAAAAAATTCTTTGAAAAAGTTGGAAAAGATGTAATTCCTAATGTATTTTAAATATCGATATTTTATAATAAAACCATTAATCACTTTTTAAAATGTATCCAGCGGAATACCTTAGTAGTTTAATACCACCAACTAGCCATAATATAAAATAAAAAAATAAGCCTCTAGGTAAATAAATCAGAAATTTTACATCATTAGAATTCCTTTCCATTCTCCCTCATAAGAACTTTTTTAGTTTTCCTTAAAAAGGTATGAATTATGAACTATTATTCCCATGTTGATGATTTTTAAAAAGCCCAAAGCTCAGAGAGGGTGAGTAACTTCCCCAGGTCCCTGGACTAGGAAGTGGCTAATACTTTGTAGTCAATAGATACACTGAAAAAAAAAAATTTTTTTTTTCCTGTGACCCTAATGCTCTAGGTCTTCTGATTGAGTTATCATTACTATTATTAGTGGTACACAATTGATCAAAATAACATAAAACATCACACATTTTGGTACATAATTAGCAAATAGGGAGAATAAAATAGACATGGAAACATGTCTATTCATGAAATACATGGAGCTTTGTGTGTGTGTGTGTGTGTGTGTGTGTGTGTGTGTGTGTGTATTTAATCCAAGTCCATTGGTGAACATTGCTAAATGAGACAGGGGTCCACATCTATTCTGGACCTACTTGTGTTTTTATAGATGTAAAGTCCTGAGAAAACATGTTCCTTTATGTAAGTGTATAAGAATGGAAGGACTATTTTATTGGCAATGTCAGTCAATTCCTTAAACTCCTTCCAAGTAACATGCTAAAATCACCTAAAGAGCGTTCTTTAAAAATTATTTTCAGTACTCCATCATCTAACAATTCAGGTAGGATCAATAATTACCCCATCATTAGAGCATTCACTTTCTCAATATCTGGGAAGGCTCTACTAAGACTTAAGTGATTACACCCCTTGCTCAGGTTTATGGAGCTAAAGTTAGATGAAACTGGGGTGAAAATGACAATTTCGTAAAAAGGATTGCATATTCATGGCAGATGGCCAGAGAGATGGACGTTTGTGAACTATTATATCCAGATGTACTAACAATTTAATCTGGTAGATGAAATCAATTATCTTATAAATATGCAACTGATGGAACTGAAAGAGCATAAGAAATCTAAGGAGTTAATAAAATGAAGCAGTTTTTTTCAAGTTCAGGGCACTACTATATTTTGCGTATCAATAGTCATTGTTGTGTGTATTATTTACAGTAGAATCCACTACATTTTCCTCTAAAGTTAATCTAAATTTAATAATATCTGGTAGAAACAAATAAGCAAGTATAGCAGGTGCTAGTGAGGCTATGTAGATGGGGCAGAAGGGAGAAAAAGATACATTTCTTTTGGGAGAATAGAAACACAGGCACATTCTCAGGTAGTTTTAGGAAGGAATCTGAGTGAGAAAAGGAAATGTGGAACTTAATTCTCTTAAAACCACACAGGCCTGAATTAAGACAGCCACAGACTGGGAGAAAATTTTAACCAAAAAAAAAAAAAACCTGATAAAGGACTCGTATTAAAAATATACACAGAGCACTTAAACTTGAAACTAACAAGAAGAAAACAAATATTCCACTTTTTTAAATAAAGGTAAAAGATCTGAACAGATACCTCACTAAAGAATATGTACAGATGGCAGGCAAGCCAATGAAAAGTTGCTCATATGAAATTGGAAAGTAGTACGAGATACCCCTATACATCTATTAGAATGGCTAACATCCCCAAGAAATGATTACCAAAAGGAGCCACAAAAACCTCATTCATTGCTGGCAAGAATGCTGGAAAGAATTGTACAGCCACTTTGGAACAGAGTTTGGAAGTTTCTTACAAGACAATTCATACTCTTACCATAGGATCCAGTACTCCCAGGTATTTACCCAAGTGAGCTGAAAAGCAATGTCCACACAAAAACCTGCACACAAATGTTTATAGCAGTTTTATTTGTAATTGTCAAACACTGGAAGGAACTAACATGTCCTTTATTAAACAAACGATGGTTCATACACACAATGGAATATTATTCAGAAATAAGAAGAAATGAGGTATCAAGCCATGAAAAGACATAAAGGAATTTTAAATGTATATTGCTAAGTAAAAGGGGTCAGTCTGAAAAGGTGGCCAAGGGTAGTGGAGATAAATAAGTGGAATACAGGTGATTTTTAGGTCAGTGAAACTATTCTGTATGATAATGTGATGGTAAACATATGACATTACACATCTGTCAAATCAATAGTACTGTACAATACAAATTTTACCTCTGTTGTAAACTATTGACTTTAGTTAAAAATAACGTCAGTATTAATAAGGTATCGGTCCTGGTTCATCCACTGCAACAAACGTACTCTACTAGGGAAAGATAATAATAGGGGAAACTGAGAGGTGGAGAGGTGGTCTATGGGAACACTCTGTACTATCTGCTCAATTTTTTGTAAACCTAAAACTACTCTAAAAAATAAAGTATTAATTAAAAAAAAACCACACACACACAGGCCTGTGTTCAGGAAGGTGTTCAGGAAGTGCTCAAGCAGATTTGAGTACTCCTCAGGATCTGTCTATCCCCAGTCTGAAAACCGCTTCTCCAAAACATGGGAAGTTACCTAAGCAGTGGATAACTTCTCAGTGCTTGCCTGGCTATTTTTTGTTTCCTTTCTGGAGATAAGTAAAATACTCCCATTTCCCCTACTACGGGTACGTCAAGTGAGGAAAAAGATTGAATCTAAACTATAAGTCCAAGAGTCAGATCTAATCTGATTAAATTAGATCTAATCTAAGAATCAAAGTGCTAACATTATATTAATAAGGCTGAGTAGTCGGTTCCTAATTCTGTGTGCTTATTTTTATTTTGTAATGTTCACAATTGCAAAAATTTGTAAGGAGGATTTTTCTTGGGGGAGGGGAGTCAAGACCCATTTAGGGTCTAAGAGGTCTCTATAGGGTCATTTGGCAGTATTTGTCTAAATTATAAATTCATGTATCCTTTGACTCAGCAGTTCCAGATCTAAGCATTTATCCCACAGATAGACTAAGACTATGTGCAAAGACTCCTGTGCAATATTTATTAAAACAGTGTGAAAGCAAACAACAAGAAACAAAGTAAATGTCCATCCACATGAATTTAACTGAATAAAACTAGTGTACATCCATAAAATGCCATATGGAATTCCACTGTATAAATGTATCATTTATTCAATTAATTCCTATGAAGTAGTTTCAAATATATTATCATGGAATGGTGTCTAAGATATGATATAAAAGAGCAAGAAGCAGAACAGTTTATATTGTATGCTTCTCTTTGCTTTCTTCTCTTAAATTAAACCTTTTAATATGAGATGATTATACATTCATATGCAGTTGTAGAAAATAATACAGAGAGATCCCAGGTACTCTTTACCCAATTTCCCCCTGTGAAACCAGGATATTGACATTGATAAGAGTCAAAATACACAATAATTCCATCATCACAATTACCTTTTCTGTTGCTCTGTTATAGCCCCTCCAACCCCACTCTTTTCCATTTCTTTAATTTTGTCATTTCAAGAATGTTATATGGGTGAAATCATAAAGTATGTAACCCTTGGCATTGGCTTTCTTAACTCAGCACAATTCTCTGGAGATTCACCTAGGTTGGTGTATGTATCAATAATTTGTTTCTTCCTATTGCTGAGTAGTATTTCATGGCATTTTAAGCATTCACCTGTTGAAGAATATAAGGGTAGTTGCCAGTTTAGCGCTATGAAAAAGCTGCCATAAACATTTATTTACAGGTTTTTATGTGAATGCAAGTTCTCATTTCTCTGGGATAAATGCCCAGGATTGCAATTGCTGGGTCATATGATAGTTATGTGTTTAGTTTTTTAAGAAATTGCAAACCGTTTTCCAGACTGGCTGTACCCTTTTGCATTCCCACTAGCAATGTATGAAGTGATCCAATTTCTCCATATCCTTGGCATTGCCACTATTTTTTATTTTAGCCATTCTGAAGGGGTATGTAGTGGTATTAATCTGCACTTCTTTAATGGCTAATATTGTTGAGTATCTTTCCATGTCTTTGCTTGTTAACTTCTATAGTGAAATATCTCTTCCAGTCTCTTATCATATTGTACTTGGGTTTCTTGCTTCTTTTTAATTTTATGGGTCATGCTCTTAGTCTCAAATCAAATAACTCTTTGCCTAGCACTGTATTCCACATTTTCTCCTTCCCCACCCCCCAATGTTTTATGCTTTGTATTTATGACTATGGTCCAGTTTGAGTTAATTTTTGCATAAGGTGTGAGACTTACTTCAAGGTTTGTTTTGTTTGCCTGTGGATATCCAGTTACTCCAGCACCATTGTTGAAAAGGCTATGTTTCCTCCATTGAATTGCTTTTGCACCTTTGTAAAAATCAGTTAGGCATATTTGTGCATGTCTATTTCGGTGTTCTCTGTGACCACACAGTCCTCATCACTGTAGTTATATAGTTAAGTCTAAAATCAGACAATGAATTCTACTCACTTTATTTGTGCTTTATCCTAATTGTTTTAGCTATTCTAGTTCTTTTACCTTTACTCTAATTCCTAAATATCTATATATATATTTTTTATATTTTTGTGGGAGGAATAATTGCTATCCTTACTATGTTGAGCTTCCCAATCTATGAATGTGGTATGTGTGGTTTTTCAGCATATAAATCCTTTACATGTATTATTAGATTTATACCTATGTTTTTTTAAGCAATTGTAAATGATATTATAATTTGGTGTTCATGATTTCCCTGCTATTATATGGAAATACAATTTATTTTTAATATGTTTACCTTGTATCCTACAACCTTATTGAACTAAATTGTTAATTCCAGGAGGGTTTTTGGTGTGTGGGATTTCCTTGGGATTCTCTATGTAGGCAATCATGTCATCTGTAAATAAGGATAGTTTTATTTCTTAATTTCCAGTCTGTATGCCTTTCCTTTCCTCTTCTTGCCTGGCTAGAAGTTCTAGCACTATATTGAAAAAGAGTGGAAAGAGTGAATATCCTTGCCTTGTTCCCAATAGGAGGAGGAAAGCATTCAATCTTTCACCATTAAGTTTATATTAGCTGTAGGTTTTTATAAATGTTCCTTATCAAACTGAGGAAATTCCCTTCCAGACCTATTTTCTGAAAGTTTTATCATATATGGATGTTTAATTTTGTTAAGTACTTTTTCTGATTTGATTTATATGATCAAATGCTTTTTTATCCTGTTAATATGGTGGATAGTTTTTTGAATATCCAACCAGACTTACATTGTTACAATAAATCCCATTTTGTCATGGTAAATAATTCTTTTCATATAATGCTGTTTAAGAAGAAAGGAAAGAAAGAAAGAAAGACAGAGAGAAGGAAGGAAGGAAGGGAGGAAGGGAGGGAGGAAGGGAGGAGGGGAAGAGGAGAGTCCCAAAATGAAGTTACTTTCCCTCAGGCCAGCAAACCAAGACTTAATTGAAGGAATGTGATCTTTTAACCAATTAATCTGAAATTTCCTAATTAGCACTAGTGAACTAATATGGATGATAGTCACCCACCCTGTCCTCCAAAGGAAGGTGACCCTGTTTGAAACAATCCTTTTTTTTCTTTTACTAATAACTTCTGTGTCCTGCCCTATTTCTGCCTATAAAAGTCTTCCCCTTTGTACTGCTCCTCAAAACTCCTTTCTATTTGCTAGATGGGATGCTGCCCAATTCATATATCATTGAATATAGCCAACTAGATCTTCAAATTTACTCAGTTGCATTTTGTTTTTTAATTACGGTGAGTTCTATTTGTTAATATTTTGTTACAGATTTTCATGGCTCAATTCATGAAGGCTTTTAATCTATAGTTTTATTCTCTTGTGATGTCTTTATCTGGTTTTAATAATAATGACTTCATATATGCCAGGGTAATAATAGCTTCATAATATGAGTTAGTATGTGTCCCATCTTCTATTTTCTGGAAGAGATTGTTTAGAATTGCTGTTAATTCTTTAATGTTTGGTAGAATTCTCCAGTGAAGACACTGAGCTTGGATATATCTTTTTTTTATTAAGGTATTACTGATATACACTCTTATGAAGGTTTCACATGAAAAAACAATGTGATTATTACATTTACCCATATTATCAAGTATCCACCCATACCCCAATGCAGTCACTGTCCATCAGTGTAGTAAGATGCCACAGATTCACTATTTGCCTTCTCTGTTTTCCCCTTGATCCCCCACACCATGTGTACTAAACATAATACCCCTCAATCCCCTTCTCCCTCTCTCCCCACCTGCTGTCCCACACCCCTCCCCTTTGGTAACCACTAGTTCCTTCTTGGAGTCTCTGAGTCTGCTGCTATTTTGTTCCTTCAGTTTTGCTTCGTCGTTACACTCCACAAATGAGGGAAATCATTTGGCACTTGTCTTTCTCCACCTGGCTGATTTCACTGAGCATAATATCCTCCATCTCCATCCATGTTGTTGCAAATGGCATGATTTGTTTTCTTCTTATGGCTGAATAGTATTCCATTGTGTATATGTACCACCTCTTCTTTATCCATTCATCTACTGATGGACACTTAGGTTGCTTCCATATCTTGGCTATTGTAAAAAGTGCTGCAATAAATATAGGGGTGCATATGTCTTTTTGAATCTGAGAAGTTGTATTCTTTGGGTAAATTCCAAGGAGTGTGATTCCTGGGTCAATCTTATTGTGGTTTTAATTTGCATTTCCCTGATGATTAGTGATGTGGAGCATCTTTTCATGTGTCCGTTGGCTATCTGAATTTCTTCTTTGGAGAACTGTCTCTTCATATCCTCTGCCCATTTTTTAATTGGGTTATTTGCTTTTTGGGTATAGAGGTGTGTAAGTTCTTTATATATTTTAGATGTTAAACCCTTGTCAGATATGTCATTTACAAATATATACTTCCATACTGTTGGATGCCTTTTTGTTCTGTTGATGGTGTCCTTTGCTGTACAGAAACTTTTTAGTTTGGTGTAGTCCCAAGAGTTCATTTTTGCTTTTGTTTCCCTTGCTCGAGGAGATGCGTTCAGAAAGAAGTTGCTCATGCTTATTATATTCAGGAGATTTTTGCCTATGTTGCCTTCTAAGAGTTTCATGGTTTCATGACTTACATTCCAGTCCTTGATCCATTTTGAGTTTACTTTTCTGTATGGGGTTAAACAATAATCCAGTTTCATTCTCTTGCATGTACCTGTCCAGTTTTGCCAACACCACCTGTTGAAGAGGCTGTCATTTCCCCACTGAATGTCCATGGCTCCTTTATCATATATTAATTGACCGTATATAGTTGGGTTTATATCAGGGCTCTCTAGTCTGTTCCATTGGTCTATGGGTCTGTTCTTGTGCCAGTACCAAATTGTCTTGAGCACTGTGGCTTTGTAGTAAAGCTTGAAGTTGGGGAGCATAATCCCCCCAGCTCTATTCTTCCTTCTCAGGATTGCTTTGGCTATTCTTTTGTGGTTCCATATGAATTTGAGAATGATTTTCTCTAGTTCATTGAAAAATGCTGTTGGTATTTTGATAGGAGTTGCATTGAATCTGTAGATTGCTTTAGGCAGGATGGCCATTTTGACAATATTAATTCTTCCTATCCATGAGCATGGGATGTGTTTCCATTTATTGGTAACTTCCTTAATTTCTCTCATGAGTGTCTTGTAGTTTTCAGAGTATAGGTCTTTCACTTCCTTGGTTAGGTTTACTCCTAGGTATTTTATTCTTTTTGATGCAACTTTGAATGGAATTGTTTTCCTGAATTCTCTCTCTGCTAGGTCATTGTTAGTGTATAGGAATGCCATAGATTTCTGTGCATTAATTTTGTATCCCACAACTTTGCTGAATTCAGATATTAGATCTAGTAGTTTTGGAGTAGATTCTTTCGGTTTTTTATGTACAATATCATGTCATCTGCAAACAGGGACAGTTTAACTTCTTCCCTGCCAATCTGATGCCTTTTATTTCTTTGAGTTGTCTGATTGCCATGGCTAGGACCTCCAGTACTATGTTAAACAGAGGTGGGGAGAGTGGGCACCCTTGTCTTGTTCCCAGTCTTAAAGGAAAAGCGTTCAGCTTCTCACTGTTAAGTATAAGGTTGGCTGTGGGTTTGTCATATATAGCCTTTATTATGTTGAGGTACTTGCCCTCTATATCCATTTTGTTGAGAGTTTTTATCATGAATGGATGTTGAATTTTGTCAAATGCTTTTTCAGCATCAATGAAGATGATCATGTGGTTTTTGTCCTTCTTTTTGTTGATGTGGTGGATGATGTTGATGGATTTTCGAATGTTGAACCATCCTTGCATCCCTGGAATAAATCCTACTTGATCATGATGGATGATCCTTTTGATGTACTTTTGAATTCAGTTTGCTCATATTTTGTTGAGTATTTTTGCATTTATGTTCATCAGGGATATTGGTCTGTGTCTTTCTTTTTTTGTGATGTCTTTGCCCAGTTTGGTATTAGAGTGATGCTGGCCTCATAGAATGAGTTTGGAAGTATTCCCTCTTCTTCTACTCCTTGGAAAACTTTAAGGAGGATGGTTATTAAGTCTTCACTAAATATTTGATAAAATTCAGCAGTGAAGCCATCTGGTACAGGCATTTTGTTCTTAGGTAGGTTTTTGATTACCAGTTCAATTTCATTGCTGGTATTTGGTCTGTTGAGACTTTCTGTTTCTTTCTGGGTCAGCCCTGGAAGGTTGTATTTTTCTAGAAAGTTGTCCATTTCTTCTAGGTTATCCAGTTTGTTAGCATATAATTTTTCATAGCATTCTGTAATAGTTCTTTGTATTTCTGTGCTATCTGTAGTGATTTTTCCTTTCTCATTTCTGATTCTGTTTATGTGAGTAGACACTCTTATTTTCTTGATAAGTCTGGCTAGGGGTTTATCTATTTTATTTATTTTCTCAAAGAACCAGCTCCTGCTTTCATTGATCCTTTCTATTGTTATATTCTTCTCGATTTTATTTATTTCTGCTCTAATATTTATTGTGTCCCTCCTTCTACTCACTTTGGGTCTCATTTGTTCTTCTTTTTGTAGTTTCATTAATTGTGAGTTTAGACTGCTCATATGAGAATGCTCTTCTTTCCTGAGGTAAGCCTGTATTGCAATATACTTTCCTCTTAGCACAGCCTTTGCTGCGTCCCACAGATTTTGCAGTGTGGAATTATTGTTCTCATTTGTCTCCATATATTGCCTGATCTCTGTTTTTATTTGTTCATTGATCCATTGATCATTTAGGAGCATGTTATTAAGCCTCCATGGGTTTGTGGGATTTTTCATTTTCTTTGAGTAATTCATTCTCGTTTCATTCCTTTGTGTTCTGAGAAGCTGGTTGGTACAATTTAAATCTTTTTGAATCTACTGAGGCTCTTTTTGTGGCCTAGTATATGATCTATTCTTGACAATGTTCCATGTGCCCTTGAGAAGAATGTGTATTCTGCTGCTTTTGGGTGTAGAGTTCTGTAGATGTCTGTTAGGTCCATCTGTTCTAATGTGTTGTTTAGTGCCTCTGTCTCCTTACTTATTTTCTGTCTGGTTGATCTGTCCTTCAGAGTGAGTGGTGTGTTGAAGTCTCCTAGAATGAATGCATGGCATTCTATTTCCTTCTTTAATTCTGTTAGTATTTGTTTCACATATGTAGGAGCTCCTGTGTTGGGTGCATAGATATTTATAATGGTTATATCTTCTTGTTGGATTGACCCTTTTATCATTATCTAATGTCCTTCTTCATCTCTCATGACTTTCTTTGTTTTGAAGTCGATTTTGTCTGATATAAGTACTGCAACTCCTGCTTTTTTCTCCCTATTAGTTGCATGAAATGTCTTTTTCCATCTCTTCACTTTTAGTCTGTGTATATCTTTGGGTTTGAGGTGAGTTTCTTGTAAGCAGCATATAGATGGGTCTTGCTTTTTTATCCATTCTCTTACTTTGTGTCTTTTGATTGGTGCATTCACTCCACTTACATTTAGGGTGATTATGGATAGGTATGTACTTATTGGCATTGCAGGCTTCAGATTCATGGTTACCAAAGGTTCAAGGTTAACTTCCCTACTATCTAAGAGTTTAACAACTCACTTAATACGCTATTTCAAACACAATCTAAAGGGTTTTTTTTTTGTTTGGTTTTTTTTTCCATCCTCCTTTTTCTTCCTCCTCCATTCTCTATATATTAGGTATCATATTCTGTACTGTTTGTCTATCCCTTGATTGACTTTGGGGATAGTTAATTTAATTTTGCATTTTCTTAGTAATTAGCTGTTCTATTTCCTGTGGTTTCATTACCTCTGGTGACAGCTATTAAACCATAGGAACACTTCCATCTATAGCAGTCCCTCTGAAATACACTGTAGAGATGGTTTGTGGGAGGTAAATTCTCTCAGCTTTTGCATATCTGAGAATTGTTTAATCCCTCCTTCAAATTTAAGTGATAATCTTGTCAGATAAAGTAATCATGGTTCAAGGCCCTTCTGCTTCATTGCATTAGATACATCATGCTACTCCCTTCTGGCCTGGAAGGATTCTGTTGAGAAGTCTGATGATAGCCTGATGGGTTTTCCTTTGTATGTGATCTTATTTCTCTCTCTGGCTGCTTTTAATACTCTGTCCTTATCCTTCATCTTTGCCGTTTTAATTACTATATATGTCTTGGTGTTGTCTTCCTTGGGTCCCTTGTGTTGGGAGATGTGTGCATCTCCATGGCCTGAGAGACTATCTCCTTCCCTAGATTGCAGAAGTTTTCAGCAGTCACCTCCTCAAAGACACTTTCTATCCCTTTTTCTGTCTCTTCTTCTTCTGGTACCCGTATAATGTGAATATTGCTCCGTTTGGATTGGTCACACAGTTCTCTCAATATTCTTTCATTCTTAGAGATCCTTTTTTTTTCTTTGTGCCTCAAGTTCTTTGTATTCCTCTTCTCTAGAGTCTATTTCATTTATCGTCTCCTCCACCACGTCCAATCTGCTTTTAACACCGTCCATTGTGCTCTTCAAAGATTGGATCTCCGACCTTAATTCTTTCCTTAGTTCTTGAATATCTTTCCATACCTCCATGAGCATGTTAATGGTTTTTATTTTGAACTCCCTTTCAGGGAGAGTCATGAGGTCCATATCATTTAAATCTTTCTCAGGAGTTGTATTCATAATTTTACTCTGAACCAGGTTCCTTTGGCATTTCATATTTGTGTATGGTGCCCTCTAGTGCCCAGAAGCTCTACTCTCTGGAGCTGCTCAGCCCCTGAAGCAATGTCAGGGATTGTAGGGGAGTGGTACTGATGCCTCAGGGGAGGAAAGAGCTGTTTCCTCGTTCCTGGCTGCTATGCCTGACTCCACTGCCTGAACCAGTGGGCCAAGCACACAGGTATAAGCCTCTGTGCTTTGCGTTTTTAGTTGCTGTAGACAGATCTTCCCTCTGGCTGGCCTAACGCCAGAGTAAGGTTTCCCGGTTTGCAAGCCCAGTGGGGCTGGCCAGGAGAAAGGCACACTAGTCTGCCTGTCACAGAAGGGGTTCTTGGAGCTGTGTAGGCAGCCAGGGAGCTGCAGCACCTGAAGATCGTGAAAGCTCCCAATCTGGTGGGCAGAGTGCACCCGGACAATTTTGTCTACCTGTCCTTTTTCCTGAGCAGTAAGCTCTGTGCAATCCTTGCCCCTTTAGTAGCCCTCTTGCTAAGGGCTTCTTTGTTAGGAAGTCTCTCAGACTGCCCGCCTTTCTTTTGTCCCAGAGCAGATGGATATGGATTCCTGCTTTCCACAAGCAGCTGGAATCTTAGTCTCTCCAGGAATTCTACCTGTCTTTGCTTTCCAACCCCCTAATTACGAGAGTATCATGCAAGCACCATGAAATATAGGTTTGTGCTCCCAGAGCAGATCTCCAGAATTAGGTATTCAGCAGTCCCAGATCTCCACTCCCTCCCTGCTCTGTTCCTCTTCCTCCTGCTGGTGAGCTGGGGTAGGGGAAGGGCTTGGATCCCGCAGGACCACAGCTTTAGTACGTTACCCTTTTCCGTGAAGTTTGCTCTTGTCTCCAGGTGTATGCAGTTTGTTGCAGTCGTCTTTCCTGTTGCTCTTTCAAGAGTAGTTGTATTAGTTATATTTTCATATTATATGTGGTTTTAGGAGGAAGCCTCTGTCTCACCTCTCACGCCACCATCTTTAATCCAATCCTCAGCCGGATATCTCTTTTTGTGGAGCAGGGTTTTTTTTTTAACTTAATAAAAAGTTTATTTTTGGAGCAGTTTTAGGTTTACAAAAATTGAGACTAAAATATGCACAGCTTCCTGTATATCCTGTCTCCCCCTACCCTAACCCACACACTCAGTTTCCCATATTAACATCTTGCATTAGTGTGTTTCATATTGTTATCATTGATGAATGAATATTGATAACATTAAAAAACAAAATTCAACATATTAAATTTGAAGATCTAATTGGCTTTATTAAATGATTCATGCATTGCACAACATCCCATCTAGTAAGTAGAGGGGAGCTCCACTGAGTTGCAGATAAAGAAGGGTTTTTAAAAGTAGAGAGAGGGCAGTTTAAAAAAATAAGGAATTTATTAGCTAGGAATGCATTGTTTAGGCAAGGTCACCCTCCTAAGGGTGAAGGTGTCTCTCAGGAATTACCTCCAGGGAACTCCAGTGTGGCTGGTTAAAGGTTATATTCCTGAGGGGGCTGAAACCGTAGTTAGGTTAGGCATTAAATCTTGGTTTACTGATGTAGGGCCTTAACATAAATGACTCCATTTTGAGCCTGTAGTTTTCTTTTTAACAATACATTATTATTAACATGAACTGTTACCTCGGTGTTGGCATCTATTGATTTTTTTTTTTAAGTTTGAGATCTTCCTGGTGCTTGGTATAATGAGTAATTTTCATTTGAAATCTGAACATTTTCAAATTACGTTCTGAGATTCTGGATTTTATTTATTCTGTTTTAGCTGCCTTTCTCTGACACTGTTCTGGTGCGGGAGGGAGGGGGGTGCCTCATTACCACCAGGGCGATAGTCCAGGTTCCCTACTTGGGCTCTGTTGACACCTGAAGGCAGGAGTTGGGGGAGGCTTCTTGTTACTGTTCCCGTTGGTGGGCATTCCATGTATAAGGTCCCAGACCAGCTAACATGTACAAATGGACTCAACCTCTTTAGTCGCTGGTTCCTGACTTATTTTTATTTGAGTTTGGAAATTCAAGAAAGAAACTGTATCCCAGTGCATCCTACGTAACATTAGAGAGTTGAATTATTATTCCTTTTGTTGCACCTGCAAAGAATTTAAATTTAGAAACTGAAACTGAAAATCAGAAGCACAAAAAAATCCCTCTGGCCTGTCTGGGTTTCATTTGCTTCTAAGAATGATTTCCAGTCCATTTCTTCTCCCATATTTTCCAGTCCTCACTCAGCTTTGTCAAGTGCATTTACATCTTGCCTTCTCCTTGACGATTCTAGTTGGTCACTGCCTATGTGAGTCTTGGTAGGTAGTTGCTGTGGAAATTAGCACCATTCCTTCAGGTGATTAATTCCTTCAGGGGGTTAGCGCTGAAGAAGAGGAGGGACATTTTCATTGCATCAGCATATAACCTAACATAGCACAGATCTGGTCATGTGGCTGCCTGCCCAACTCTCCTGCCCAGAGGCACATCACCTATGTGAATCCTGTATGGGTAGCATGCTACTCGCTGTTGTGCTCAGGATTCTACATTATGATCCAGACTAACCCAAGTCCCTTTATACTTTATTCCCCAACAATTCCCGCATTACTTGTAGCTCCCAGAATAGGGTGGGGGGGGGGTCCCAGGCTCTGCACATACTAGAAAAATAATTTATCCCAAACTTGGAAGAAGGCAAAGTGTGACCTTCTGATACTAAGGTAGAGCTTTTTCTAATAAGCCTGCATGGTTCTCATGTTATACTTTCAGGTACTACACACTGTGCACTTTTCGTCATGTGTGCTTTTGAAACAGAGGATTCAGAAGTGACCTGACCCTCATACAGCCCCTGCATAATCCAGTTTCCTCACTCTGCGAGTTATTCAGCACACCCTTATGTAAAAATGACCTTTAGACACAAATACACACACACAAAAACATCTCTACCATCCTTTTCCTCGCTTCCCCTTCCTCTTTAAAATGACTATTGTGAAGATGATGTTAACCCAGAATAATGTTGATGAAAACTATCAGAAGAAAAAAATAACATTTTTACAATTGTATTTAAAAAACCGAAGTAAAAGACTGGAGGAAAGAAACATCCCAAATGCCAACAATGGTTATATAGGATGTAAAAATTTTTTCAAATTTCCAAAACGTCCGTAACGTCCATAGTTTTAATATTTACTTAACTGCCTTGTTGCCATTTTATAGGGAGTTCCGAGCTCCCTACAAAGACCCCTAATGCACCTTAGTTTTCTGCCTCCTCGACGGGGCCATCGCAGGGCCAAGCTGTGCTCAGCGGTCCTCATGCAGCCCAGAATCAGGGGTGTGGTAGGGGGCGTCATGTCTGAGATTTCCAAACCCACGGTGGTGATACTCATAGAAGTCAGAGCCTTGGAATTGGGCTTCAGATCCCAACCTGCCAATCTCCAAGGTCTGCGGTCTTAAACACTCTGCCTTAAAGAATAGTAGACAAATTTATTAAGGAGATGAATAAAGATGGGGGGAAATAAGTTCTCACTGCCTGTGTCAGGATCAGGAAATGTGCCACTGACACTAAGACCCCTGGTATAGATTCCTTGGGAATTCTCCCTGCCCAAAACAAAAAAATCTGTGAAAATCCAGAATTCAGCAGTTTCCAAGAACCAACTGATTCGGGCTTAATCTGATATGGGGCAGATGCAGCAGTTTTTGAAATGCCAGGCCGTTTGTTGGAAAGTAAAAAGCTGGATGGATGAGGGAAGGAAAAGCTGGATGGAGCAAGCAGCCTCGTCCTCCTGGTTATTTCTCCGTAGCGTCTCAGTCCTGTCGCACAATCTAAGTCAGAAAATGCATTAAACGTCTCGTACTCTCTGCTCTGACCCCAGAACCGCCAGGAACGCCGTGGTGGGGCGGACAGAACACTTTGAGCACGGTTGCACGGGCCCGCCCACAAAGCGCACGCGGGTAATGCTAGCGGTTCGCCCGCCCAGGCCCCGCCCCCAGACGGACAAGGCCCCGCCCCAGAAGGACAGGGCCCCGCCCCATACCGCCCCCGCCCGGGTCCCGCCCGCTGCCGTCACGTGGGGGGCGCCGGTCCAGCCTGCCTGATGCTGGCGAGTAGTGTTCGTCATGGAGCTGGTGCTTTCGAGCTGTTTCCTGGTGGTGGTGCAGCTTCTGGGCCTGAGCACGGGTAGGTTTGGGCAAAAGGTGCAACGGCGGCCGTCGCCTGCTCCAAGGATGAGAGCCTCTTAGTGGGTTTGTGCTTTTTAAAGCAAATCTCTTTTCCCCGGTTTTTATCTTGAGTAATTATATTGCTTGTGAATCTCTTCTTTTCTTTTCCTATTTTTAAATTGACAGTGCTTTTTCTACCCATTTTTGGTTCCGGGTGGTCTGGTGCCGTTTTCCTCTGTATGCCTACGTAGCAGCAGTTGTGCAAAATATATGATTGGGAGGAACAGCTGATCAGTGAGGTTTCTAAGATCCTAAGGCCACCTGCCTTTTCCTGATGTTACTGGCTGCTAAGTGAGATTAGGTGTTTTTTTACTTTGAGCTGAAACTTGCAGTCCAAAAGACCCTGGAAAATTCTACCACAAAGTGCATGTTTCATTGAGATAAGGCCTTTCTCCCTCTACTTGATCACAACAGACAAGATAACATCTCCCCCACCACAAATCATCTTGGCAAAAACAAATTCACGTTTAATAGGATGACTTGCAATCTTTTCTTTCAACATAACATCTCCTGGTCTAAATTCAAACAGAATTTGAACGGGCCTCAAACTTGCCTTGCCACCTTAGGCAAGTTGCTTAAGAGTTCTTGTTTTCCCTTTTGTAAAATGCGGATCTTCTGGCTCTTCAGCTTGTCTGGGAAATGTTGTCAAATATGTTGCCTCCTGAGTTTTTAACACTGGTCACTGCCTGGGGAGGGAGAAGTGCCATGGGTTAGGTCCAAAGGGACCTGAGCCTTATCTGTCATTTTCAAGGAGACGGTACACCTGTGTCACTTGTGTATAGAATCTTATAGCCACATCTGTAATACTCTAGTGGTCCTGTTTTGTTCTTTAGGCCACTTGCTGAAGGTTCTCCTCATCTCCAACCTTACCAGTTACAAACCTGCATTGTCTCATCTACTCCCTTATTTTCTCGAGACCAGTTTTTGTTCTTTGACTTGCCACTGGGGCTTGAAATTAAGAAAGGAGGAAGGGAAGGCAGAGAACTCCAGTCACCAAGGGTCACCTCTCTCATCACATTTTAACATCAACCTTTTTTACCCACAGAGTGGTATTTGAGAAAAAAAGAAGGTGCCTTGAAAGTTGTTACTTTAGCAAAGGTGACTTAGAAAATGTATTTAACCTACTCCTTGATACATGTTTTGCAGTGCTAGAAAAGTTAACTAACGAAAATTGGAGTTGCAGGACTCAAGTTGCAGGATTAAAGCTGGAGGGCTAGATTCCCATTTTACAATAGGGAAAACAGAACTGTTCAGCAGCTTACCCAAGATCACAAGGCAAGTTTGTGGGCAGTTCAAATTTTCAGTTGTTGATTCAGACCAGGAGATATAAGTAGTATCGTCATGACATATCTACAGGATGGAATGTATACGTGGCTTTTGATAAATTTTTTGTCAAACTGCCTTCCCTGAAAGTTACGCCAGTGTTCACGCTGGTCAACAGTGCTGAGGGCCATCTCCTGTCTCCTTGTGGACATCCAGCACCTGCCATCATTTTTTGTCACATGAAAATGAGCAAAGATTGTGTAGTGACCTCATTGTTTTAATTTTCATATCTTTGAGTATTAGTGATGTTAACCGTTCTTTCACATATTTATCAGAAATTATTTCCTCATGGCCTTTACCCATCTAACTATTAGAAACTTCCCTTTCTTAAACAGTTTACATAGATAAGGAAAATTAACTTTTGTCATATTTGTTGCAGATCTTTCTTTGTGGTCTGCCTTACTTTTCACATACAGAAATTTTATTGTACAGAAATATAGTCGGTTTCTGTCCTCAACTGTGTTGGTATTTTCCTTTATAGTCTCTGGGGTATGCTTACATCATTTCCTCATCCAGAGGTCAAGAAAGCATTCAACTATGTTTTAATGTTACTTTTAATATTTAAATTGTAAAATTAAAATATTTGATCTGCTTAGGAATTATTTTGGTTTATAACATTAAGAGAGGACCTACATTTCTATTTTTTTCCTTCAAAAAAACCTAACAGTTGCCCTGGCATAATAGAGTCAGATCTCAGCTCCACTCATTTGTGATGCCCTTTAATCATCTATTAAATGAGATACAAAAACCAGCATGTTGCCTTTTGAAATTTTTTTTTCTCCCAAATATGTAAATCTCTCTTCTTTAAAACAACTATAAAAGTGGTTCATGCTTGTGTTCCCAAATATTACAGAGGGTGTAGAGGAAAAAGTGAAAGCCCCCCCACCTCCTATACCACTAAGTTTTTTGTGGTTTTTTTTTGTAACTGAGGTGGTTTTCCTTATCCACAATATATTAGAATGAGTAAACTGCCTGAGATATAAACCAGATCATTTCCAGCCTAGCATAGCCATATCTACTGGGCTTGGAATTTACCTGGACATTAGACATTCTTCAGGAATATTGAATTGTTCTTGTTTCAGGCGCTGTCATCGACTGGCCCACAGAGGACGGAAAGGAAGTGTGGGATTATGTGACCGTCCGGAAGGATGCCAACATGTTCTGGTGGCTCTATTATGCCACCAGCCCCTGCAAGAACTACTCAGAACTGCCCCTGGTCATGTGGCTTCAGGTAAAATCGGCTTCACGGCCTGGCCCACTTACCTACCACTTTGCTTGTTCTCAAGTGCTCACAGCTCAGCAGTGAAGGACTGATCTGGTCCAGCAGCCAGCTGGGGACTCCTACGCTTGTGTTCATTGTCCTTCAAGGCAGTGGTATGCCAGGGAGGCCAAATCAGAGAGGGAGGGATTCTAGCCTTTTGGCAGGGTCCTTTTATATTGAGCCCAGACAGCAGCAGGACCCTTTATTGGAAGTTCCTGAAGATACAGTTGACCATATGCTAATAGAAAGTCTTTTGAAGGTTCCAAAGCAAAGAGAGGTACCCTGACGAGCCCTCCCTCTCCCTCTTTTCCCAGTCCTTTCCTAGACCTTAACTTCTTGTGCCCAGAAAAAAACCAATCTTTTTAAAGGACTCAGCTTTTTTTATATTCATGTTAAATATTGGGCCTTCTCCTTCTTAGGTGTCTTTGCACTCTAAATTTGGACTTTGATTGTAGGATGGAAGGTAGGAAACTGGTTGAAGGATATTTGGGGTCAGGCAGAGGATCCTTCCTTGCATATGTGACATACCTATCAAAGGTGGCCCACACTCACCAAGAAGATCAGTCTCTAGGGAGGAGTTGAACATGGTTTTGCTTCAGTCTCTAGAAACTGTAGGTATGGCCTAGATGGGGCCCCAGGTTGCTCAACAGGAAATAAGGTGCCTTGGTGTTCACCTCCAATGGACACAAATGTCACTTCCTCTAAAAATGTCTGTATCACAAGCAGCCTCCCATTGCCCTAGGCTTTGCCTCCCAGGTCCGTCCGTGCAGACTTCGTGGTGAGAGAAAGCAAAACTGAGCAGTTTGCAGGATGGGCCGTTCTCTTTTAGGATTATCCCAAGTGTCTCCCTTGAGGGCTGGAGGTGAAGCTTGACCGAGGGCGCAGATGTGAAAATGTTTCAGAGGAACCCATATATGTAGCCCAGGGGGTTTCTGTCCACCTCTGGGGTGGCTGGAGATGAAGAGAAACCAGGTTGTCAGGGACTGGGGAGAGCAGTGCAGCGGACAAGGCCGGGTCCTCCCGTCAGGAGACCTGGGTTCTTGATGCCTTCCTGCCACTTAAAGCTATGGCAAGGCAGTTCCCTTTTCTGGGCTTTCTAATCTTGGGGATTTCAGTGGTTTTCCGACTTCTTATTAATCAACAGAACTTTTTCCACCCCCAAGTGAAAGCTAACATACAGGCCAAAGCAGAAGAAAGCAGAAGTCCTAGGGTGGGGGTGGGGTGCCCCGTCCCATCCTTTCGTCCTCCCCTTTGTCACATGCTGCCCGTGCGGCACTTTCTGAGCTCTCAGGAGCACAATTTGAAAACCACTGAATTTCAGAAGTTGTAAACCTTTCTTTTGGTGGATTGCTGAGTGGAGTGGTTGTCCTATTTGAATTAATTTCCAACATTTAAAAATCAAGAGACTTCCTTTTTCTAAAAATCAGGAGACTTAGCAATCTGGGGCCTGAACTTACCATCCCAAAGCTGAGTGGCGTAGCTCCCTTTCAGACAGGGCAGGAGCTCCTGGAGGAGGTGGAGCCCTCAGAATCCTCTGCTCCGTGCGGCGCCCATGCACTTCCTGGGCCCCAGAGTTCATGCCCTTTGGTCGTTAACCCTCTGAGCTGAGATGCTTTTGAAGGTTATCGGCTGGCTGGCTAACTAACCTGCTTTTCATTTCCTCAGCGGCCTCAGAGAAAAGGAGAAAATATAATATTAAGGAAGAAATAATCAATTTAAATGAAAAGAAGATCTATTTTAGCAGTCTGCCGAGGACCCGTGAACGAACTTCTCTGAGCAGGTCTTGAGAACCGAGGTCATGTCATCTGAGTGAAATAACACTGAGTGGAATAGGGAGCTATTTTTGCTACACTTTGAAGCCATCCAAGCATTTGAGTCCATCCACTGACACCTTCAACCACGTTTCAGTCCCTGGATCGTGCTGGGTCATGATAGTATCTCATCCCAAAGTTCTAGACAAGAAAGATCCCACTGGAGGATGCTTCTGTACGAAGAGACCCAAAGCATCCCTCAGCCAGCTTCTTGTTGCCATTGGGGTGGGGGTGGATCACCTCCTGCTGCCACCATGGCTTATCAAAAGCAGAACAGGAAATTGAGATTTTTCCTCAAAGGCCAAGCCCCCTAGGATTCCTGGCTCCCCTCCTGGCCCATCGTAATAAGCCCACTGGGAAAAGGGGCCCAGAACTCACTTGAGGGTACACACTTGCTGGTTTTTTAATTTTTTACTTATTGCCTTATAAGCATTTTTCAATTTTTCAACATAGTTTCTCATAGTTTGTGATTCAAATGGCAGTTTCACGTTACATCCTGTAGACGTCATGATTTACTGACCTGTTCCTCTACTGGGGGACATTGGGGCTGAGTTTTTGCCGTTATCAATACCACCGTGATGATCAACTCCCTCTGGTTCGTGAATTTTTTAACACTGCATTAGGAAATCTTAAGATACAGAGTGCATGGAATTACAGGGATTTGTAGCCTCCCGATTTTATAATAGGTAGGTTGGTGTGGGTTCAAAACATTAGTTTCATAAAGTCCTTCCCTTTTGGGGTCCTAGTTACCCAAGTGCTGACTTTATGTTGTCTTTTTCTTCTTTAGGTTTCTCTATCTAGATTGCCCTGACTTCTGTTTGGCTTGAGTTAACTCCCTTCTTTCCTTGCATATGTCCTTTTCCTATCCGTCTTGCTCATGCGCAGTGAGGCATTAGCCTTTTTTTTTTTTTACGGCCCTTGGCTTGTCCCCCATCCCAGTTGATAATGCTTTCATCAAAGCCTCCTTGGCTCTGGTGGCCCCAAGATTTTGTCTGGAAAAGTACCATCTTACCCCTGTCTCCTGAAGGGTCTCCTCCCTCTCTTAGCCGTTTAGAACCCATAGAAACTGCCTCTCACAGCTGGGGCTTCCAGCACCACGCTTCCACTCAGAATCCCGCTTTACCTTTGGCCCTAGAGACCCACAGTATTGTGTGCTCCCTGCCCTGGGACTTTTATGTTAGCCACATTGTATCCTGGGGACCGGCTTGATCAAACTGCCCCTCAGTCTGGGTCCCTTGTTAATCTTCATGGACGCTGAGGAGAGGGTGGTAGGGAGGAGAGTCACTACGCTCCAGGTCCAGTCCTGGCAGAGCCCCTGATTATATCTCCTCTCTGGGCTTTACTGCTCATCTTTGAAAGGAAATGGGTTAGACAAAGTGTTATGAAGGCCAGTGAGCTCCATGGCAGGCCAGGGTTCAAGCTTGGAGAATAGGAAGTAGGAAAATTCCGTCTGGGACCTATTCCTTTTAGAAAGACTTCAGTTACTAGGGGGCTCAGTACAGACACCCCTAGTTCACTGGATCTGTTGCCGGGTAGTTGTGTCTAGGGAGGTCTCTCCCTGCACACTAGGTGAAACACCAGGTGAAAACCTCAGCCTGGATGGGGGAGGGTCCTTGACTCTGAAGGAGAAAGAATTTTTGAGCAGGTCAAACAAGTGTTGGTAAGGAAGGAGTTCATTAAAGTGAGAGTAGCAGGGAATAGCAGCTGCCTTGCAGGCAGCAGAGAGCAAGGAAGAGCAGAGAAAGGAAAGGGAAGCTCGCTGAACTCCTTCTTGGCATAGGGCAAATCCCTTGCCAACTCCTAAAGCCAGGATCACCTGGCGTCCAGTATCTGCTTGGATCTGCATGGTGTGGGAATTAAGCCCCTTCCACCTCAGGATACGGGGGGCGCTGCAGAGCACTGGATGGAGGTTGTGTTCTGAGAACTTCCCAATGGCAAAGAAAGGAGATTTTTGGGCAGGCTACTAAAGAGCTTGATCATACAGCTGCAGTCCTGTCTGGGTCACCCAGGTGACGGGAACATGCAAGCTCAAATCAGAGCTCTCAGCAGCCCATCCCTGCTTGTCTGAAGTAGGACAGAGAGAGTGAAGACTTGTGCCTAAGTCTGGAGGATAGAATGAAATAACAAAGTGACAAAGACACCACTGGAAAAGCACAGAGACAAAACGCAGTAAGTTGAGCAGGGAGAAGGCTTTATTTAAAAAGTACACACTCGAGGAAAGGGGAGTGAGGGCAGCCTCAGAGAGAGGTGCACTTAAGGCTTAGGATTCTGTGGTTTAAGGCTTTCAAGAGTGGGGCAAAGGGTGGCAGTGCAGAAGGGAGGGGTGTGTAGGCTTCATATGTGATCTCACGATGTCTGTCTCTGGTGAGAGACATTATGTGGCCATCCACAGTCACTCCTCTAGATATTCTGTGAACACAAGCAATTTATAGATCCTGTTCTTCTCCAAGATAGTGGTTTCCCTCGAGCACTGGGAACATATCAGTTAGGACTGCTTGCCTTGCCTTAAGATAGGGTGGGTTGTTGTCTGATTACCAAAGGATATATTAGGAGTCTTACCTCCTAACTCCCTGGTCTTTAAAATGGAATCTTAGCCTTAAGATGGAATCCCTCCTGTTCTTACTCTACTGTCTATCTCGGCATTTTCATCAGAAGCAGGAAAAGTTCATTATGATGCTTGTCCCATGTCCCTGTGTTACTTAGACCAGCTGTGCCTTTTGTATAGGGTTGATCAGCCATCACAAAATCCTGAATCATTTATAGTAACTGTGCTTGTCATTGGAATGACTGTGATCGCACTAACGTGTTCTCTGGGTTTATTTCTGTTTCTTTTCTCTTCCACAGGGTGGCCCAGGTGGCTCCAGCACTGGATTTGGAAACTTTGAGGAAATTGGGCCCCTTGACAGTGCTCTCAAACCACGAAGAACTACCTGGGTACAGTGAGGATGGCCCCTAACTGAAACTGCCATGTGGGCTCTCGGAGGCTGAGCCTTACCGGGCCTGCCCCGTTCTGGGTGGAGTCACAAGTTTAGCAATGCCGCCCCACAACCCCTTCCTGTTCTTGGTGTGTCCTGGGGCCGTGGGTATTGCCACAGGCTTCTTCTCTAGCCAGCTTCTTAGTTTCTCAGGACAGCTTATCCCACTCTGGTCTCTCTTGCCTTTCCGACGAGGTGACCCTTCCCTTCACCTGCGTGCAGAAACCTATTCTAGCAGATACCCGGGCCCTGTCATTTCCTACATACAGGTCATCTCTGCGGTCTGACCCCAGGGTCCCACTCTCTGGTCACGGTCTCCAACCCTTTCCTTTCTACTACTCTCCTATGTTGCTTCTTGACTTCCTCACCTCAAACCCCTTGTCCTCTGCCCTTTTGATGTCTAGCTCTCAGCCTCTTTCCCCTATTCTCAGCGTCACTTCCTGCCCTGACCCTCTCTCTGGTCACCCCCCAGCCCTGGCTTCCCGTCCTCCTCCCACCCGTCACAGTCACAGCCTCGCCAGGCCCAGCCTTGGGTCGGTCCCAGTCTGCACCAGCTCGGTCCCTATCCACAGGCTACCCAGTACTGGTGGGCAGTGCCACACCGTCAGCCAGGTGGCACTGTTGCCCAGTTGTGGCTTTGCTCTAGGCACACAGCCGCCCTCTGCTCTGAGCTCCTGCTCTGCTCCTCTCCCGACAGCCCCCGCTGCATATGTTCTCCAGTATCCTCAGGGCTCCCAGTGCAGCCTCCCTCCCTCCCCGCCTCACCAGCAAACAGAAGCCATCACACATGACCAGCTGTCCTTGCTAATAAATGTATTTGCCCCTCTGCCCTTTCTTACTATCCTGTCCATCTTAGAACAACAAGCAAGAATGCTCTCTGTGAGTCACTTCCTCCCCAGCTCCACTTCAGTAGTTAGCACCTTTCTGTATCTTTATGCTCCTTAGCTCTCTTTTCCCGGGGGTGCCAATGTACACAGGTCTTTCCCAACCTAAAAACAAATTCTCGCTTGACTACACAAGCCCCTCCAGCTCCCACCTTTCTTACCAGAATTCTTTGTATTTGTGTTGCCCGTTCTTTACTTCCTGCATACCCCTTAGCCCACAGTTTTCCCACCCAGGGGTCTGGGCACAGGAGGATGTAGGTGCTAGCGAACCCAGCACATTAACTCTAGGATTATTTCCTCTGTGGCCACAATGGGGTTGGGAAGCAGTGCCCTAAGTCACTGCAATCTGTCCCCATAACTCTACTAGAGCTGTTGTCCCTGAGGTGAGCTGGCTTCCAAGTCCAAGTCCATTGGGTGCTTCTTGGGATTCATTGTCATTGACTTCTGTGCAGCACTGTTGGTCATTCGCATGTCTTAGATGTTGCTATTTCCCAGTACTGTGTCCTTGGCAACCTTCCCTCCTAGGTCTTCTTTGGGCAGCTCCATCCCCGAAAACTGCATTAACGGTGCAAGGAAGGTGACTCCCAAGTCAGTATCTCTAGCTCAGAACTTCCTCTTTTGCCCCAAAACTATTTTGCCACTTGCCTCTTGGATATGTCCATGTGGGTATCCCTCGTACATCCCAACTCAACAGAACCCCAGGCAGTGCTCATTATTCTGTGTCCTACATCCGGCCCTTTATCCACCCACAAAACCAGCCGGTTTCCACTCAGGTGCCTGAGCCAGAAAGCAGAGCCATCCTCGTCTTCCCCTGCCCCTCATCCCCATTGTCCAATCAGTTTTACTTGAAAATGATTTCCTAAAACATAGCTTTATTGATACATAATTCACATACTGTACAACTCACCCATTTAAAGTATACAATTCAAGGCTTTCAGTATATTCAGAATTTTACAGCTATCACCAGTGATTTCGGAACATTTTCATACCCTCTCAGCCTGCAGAACCTCACACCCCTTAGCTTTTACTTCCAGTTTCTCCTTAGGCAACCACTAATCTACTGTCCATTTCTATAGATTTGCCTATTATAGACATTTTATGAAAATGGAATCGTACAACATGTGGCCTTTGGTGTGTGGCTTCTTTCACTTAGCATAGTGTTTACAAGGCTTGTCCATGTGGCATGTATCAGTTCTTCATTCCTGTTTAAGGCTGAGTGATCTGTTGTGTGGATATATCACATTTTATTCGTCCACTCACCTGTTATGGACACTGGCGTCCTTTGGCTCTTGTGAGTAGTGTAGGGAACACTGGTGTACAGATATTTACTTGAACGTCTGTTTTCAGTTTTGGGGAGATACACACCTAAGAATGAAATTGCTGGGTCATGTGGTCGCTCTGTGACCCACATATTGTTAGTGTTCTTCACGCATCCCTTTTCCATCCCCTCTAGAGGCACCTTTCAAAGTGCCCCTCTCCCCACCCTGTCCACTTTCCACAGGCCAAGGAAGTGGAAACTCTGCAGTGCAAATCAGTCCTTAGTCTAACGTCTTCCGGTCACCCAAAAGATCAGATCGGATTCCTGGGCTTATGCTGGCCCCTGCCTACCTCCAGCCGCATCTTCCAGCATCTGTCCATGTGCATTCTACCTTCAGGCCTCTTCACGGGCAGTTTTCCTAGTTGGACTTCATTCCTTCGGCCACTCATTCACACCTCCCTCACCATACTCATATCTACATTTAGGACTTCTTTAGTACTCAGTGCAGGATCACCTTTTCCTTAAGGTCCCCTCTTAGTCCTTTGATTTTTATCTGTCTCTATACTAGTCTGATATAAGTGCATCGTACTTACTCTTGCCTCAGGGTTTTTGCACATGCTGTTCCCTTTTCCTAGAACATTCCTATATGCACTTCCAACTGAAATTTCACTTGTGCTTGCAGGAGCAGAGGGCCTGACTGGCTTGTCTCCAAACCTCTCAGAACTGAGCGGGTAACACAATTGGGAGAGGGCCTGAATGAAAAGGGAGGAGATCCAGGCCTTACTCCGGATGCTGCCATTATCTGTCCAACTTTGTGACCTTGGACAAGTACCGGGCCTTTTCTGGGCTTTAATTTCCTGATAATTAAAGGACATGGCAGGACTGTGTCATCACTAAGGATCCTTCCAGATGTAAAATTCTATAACCCTAAGCCCCTTTGGAAAGGGTATAGATTGTCCTTGTAGTGTAGAGGAAAGCCAAGCCAGTGTGGAAACTGGATTCATTTTGAAGAAAATTGTGTGGTATTCAGACCTTGGATGTACTCTTGGTGCTTCAAGCTCTTGCTCAGACTGACACTGTGTGGTTCTGCCTGCACTAAAATGTATTACATTTAGGACATCTGCAAAGTGTCACAAGTGACAGCTTAGATGCTTTGTCCCTATGTATATGTCTGTCACTCTTCCCTTCTTGCTGCTCCTTTTCTTTTCCTTTCTTTTCATAGTAGCCTATGTCCCCGCCCCTTATTTTTTAAAAACCCTTTTAGCAACAGGATTATAACTACACTGATACATCACAGGTGTGGTTTTTATTGAGCTTATACGAGATGATCAAAAGATAATTGGTGCCTGACCAACTGATTGCAGCGTTTGATTTTCTGTGGCATGTAGCTCCAGTCCGCCAGTCTGCTATTTGTGGATAACCCTGTGGGCACTGGGTTCAGCTGTGTGAACAGGAGTGATGCATATGCCAAAGACCTTGCCACTGTGGTGTCAGACATGATGGTTCTCCTGAAGACCTTCTTCGGTAGCCACAAAGAATTCCAGGTGAGCACTGACTAAGGGGCAGCTACACAAGGGGCTAGCAGGTGCAGCGCTATACTTAAACTTCAGAATAAATTTAAACTTCCCCAAGAGTTCAATGCCCAGCTGATCCCAGAGAAAACCTTTTTGGGCCCAAGAACAGGTTGTGGACTTTTGTTTCTATCATCACTAACATGGTTTTCAGCTTGAAAGAATGACCCTGGAGCCAGTATTCTAATGAGATAGAATAATCAGATATGGGGGGAAAGACCGACAAAATCAGATTTTTTTGGCCTGGCCTTACATGCAATAAACATTCGAATTTAAATCTTCACAAATTCCTTTTCTTACTAGACGATTCCATTCTACATTTTCTCAGAGTCATACGGAGGAAAAATGGCTGCTGGCATTGGTCTAGAACTTCATAAGGTAACGGGGAAGATGTCTTCAGTGTATTGGCTTCAGATAGAAACTGGTTATGTTACTTTTTTTTTATTTTGGTATTATCGTTAATGTACAATCACTTGAACAACATTATGGTTACTAGACCCCCTATTATCAAGTCCCCCCCACATACCCCACTACAGTCACTGTCCATCAGTGTAGTAAGATGCTATAGAATCATTACTTGTCTTCTCTATAACTCCTGCCTTTCCTGTATCCCCCGCCACTGCATTACGTGTGCTAATCGTAATGCCCTTTTTCCCCCCTTATCCCTCCCTTCCCACCCATCCTCCCCAGTCCCTTTCCCTTTGGTAACGGTTAGTCCATTCTTGGGTTCTGTGAGTCTGCTGCTGTTTTGTTCCTTCAGTTTTTCCTTTGGTTATGTTACTTTTTGTATTCAGATGGTATTGAACATTCTTTGAATAGGACCTTGTGCATACAAAGTAAGAGTAAATCTGTAATAATAATCACAAAGAGTTTCAAAAAGAACAGTGAAGGTTCCCTGGCCAGATATTGAACAAGCTAAAAACCTACAGCCAGTATTATACTGTGGTATTGGCATTGCAACAGACAAATAGGTTAAATGCAACAGGATAGAGTCTAGAAATATTTTATAGAGCCTTATATATATACCATATATATGGTCATACATAAATGATAAGATAGTATTTCAAATCATTGGGAAATAAATAGAATATTCAATAAATGGTATGGACACAGATGGTTACCACTTTGGAAAATAGTAAAGTTGGATTCTTGCTTTGCATAAAACATCAGTTCCAGGCAGATTAAAAATCTAAACTGTAAGAGAACCTGAGAATTTAGGGAAAGAGTTTTATAATCTTTGGTAGGAAACGCTATTCCTTCATAAGTTGAAACACCCAAAGGATAAGTTTGGCAGATGTAGACCACATACAAATTTAAAACTTCTTAGAGTTCCATAAATAATTTCACACACATACACAAATATATATATGATAGAAAAAGTATTCATATCAATAAATCCATAAAAAAAGAACAATCTCCTAAGTAGAAAATTGGCAAAGGATATGGCAAGCAATTTATAGAAGAAATGCAAACAGCTTATGGACTATGTGAAAACACTCGACTATTATCAGTAATCCAAATCTATGAGCTTTGCAAATATTTAAAAGATCGGTAACACCCTGTTTTGGTAAGAAGCCAGGAAAAGAAGTGTTCTTGTGCACTTTTGGTGGGAATGGAAATTGGGCATATCATTTTAAAGGGGCAGTTTGCAGTATTTATCAATTTTTTTAATGTCTGTGCCCGTTGACCCAGTAGTTTCACTTCCAGGAATCTTTCCCTTGGGAATACTTAACAAATACACATGTGTCAGAGGGTGTTTGGTATTCCATTGCTTATAATGTCCATCAACTGAAAATAAGTTCATGGCTGTCTGTACAGGATTGGTTAAATAAAATAGTATAGCTTGAATGATGGACTACTGTGCAGCCGTCATCACAAAGAATGGATAGATCTGTACACATATACATATGTATTAATGCTGGTGACAGCAAAGGGGTTAGAAGGATATGTAACCTGTTAACTGTGGGTGACTAGTGAGAGTGAGGCACAAATGGGGCAGAGGTAAGAGTTTGTCACAGTTTGTCCTGCCTCTGGTGTTCAAATTTTTTAGTGAGTTTGTATGAGTTTGGCTTTTTTAAGATTTATTAGTTCTTTTAAAAAATGAACCTTTTATAAGAAGCAGTAAGTGCATGACAGAAAATTCAAAAATAAACAAACAAATTAAAAGTTAAAAGTTCGCCTTCCTACCAGATAGAGATAACCACTATTAACACCT
The DNA here is from genome assembly GCA_032199065.1 of Smutsia gigantea. Classification (NCBI taxonomy): domain Eukaryota; kingdom Metazoa; phylum Chordata; class Mammalia; order Pholidota; family Manidae; genus Smutsia; species Smutsia gigantea. The sequence continues at coordinate 59,702 of JAVSCE010020584.1, forward strand.
TAGTGTTCCCTTTAAATCTTTTTCTGGGCTTTTATAAATAAAAAAAAGTTTAACCAATACAATATCATATTATCCATAGGTCTACAGCCTGCTTTCTTCAACCACTAATCCTCACCTTCCCACTTTAGTAAATTTTTACGTCATAGTCAGACTTGTTTAACGATCCCAACATGTACTTTTTGTCTGGTTTGTGTAAGCCAATACTCAACCCAGATCCATGAATTACATACATCAGGCTGTTTTCATCTAGCACGGTCCCTTTTTTATGACCCTGATCTGGAAAAGAAACCAGACTACTTGACTTACAGAATGTCCCATTTTCTGGATTTGTCTGGTAACATCTTCATGGTATTATTTAGTTTATTCCTCTTTTCACTGTGTGTTCTACAAAACTGGAAGTTATAACTAGAGGCCTGAGGCATTCAAGGTAAAAGTTTTGGCTAGAATATATTATAATAGGTCAGGTTTCAGGAAACTATGGCCCATAGGTCTGATCTAGTCCACCACCTGTATTTATATCACCCATAAACGAAGAATGATTTTACATTTTCAAGTTGGGGTGGGGGGTGATGTTAAAAGAAAATGACTATTTCAGGAAACATGAAAATTATATGAAACTCAAATTTCGGTGTCCAAAAGTTTTCTTAGAACTCTCATTTGTTTACATCCTGCCTGTGGCGGCCTCAGCAATATGATCGCAGAGTTAAGTAATTGCAACAGAGACTGTTTGGTCTACGGAGCCTAAAATATCTAATATCTGGCCCTTTTTAGAAAAAAAAAATTCCCAACCTCTGATGTAGGTGATGTTTTGAACTGCATTTTGCTTCATATCAGGAGGCACATAATGTCTAGGTCTAATCTGATCCCTCCATTGAACTCTTACACCCTCCCCCTAGGCAGAAAGTTACCTGAGTAGTGTTATTTCACACTATATAGATTTCCCATTTTTCAGTCATCTCTCACCTAATGGTTTTAGCATTAATTTGTCATTCTCACCTAAGTCAGCAATTTAATTTGGAGTTTCACAATGATGGTTTTTCTCCTCCTGACGTTTTGTTCACATCTATGAGCCTGGTATCCTATAAAGTGACCTTGCCCTCATCATTTGGGACTGTTTTGGTAATATGAAATAAATTCCTTATGGAAAAGCCAGATAAATGGATAATTGTTTCTCTTTAATTACTAGTGTTTAAAGTCAGAATATTAATTGATTTCTTATTTTAGATCTTTGAATATCTTGTGCATGCACATAATTCAAAGTTCAGAAAATGTAAAAGTTATACTGTAAAAAATTCTCTCTCTTGCCTCTGTCCCCTCCCCTAAGGCAACCTCTGTTAGATTTTTTCTGTCTTTCCAGAGCTATGTCATGCCTATGTAAGCTAATTCATATATATTCTTTTTTTTTATTAAGGTATCATTGATACTCTTATGAAGTTTTCACATGAAAAACATTGTAGTTACTACATTCACCCATATTATCAAGTCCCCCCCATACCCCATTGACGTCATTGTCCATCAGTGTAGTAAGATGCCACAGTCACTACTTGTCTTCTCTGTGCTACGCTGTCTTCCCCGTGACCACCCCCACACACCATGTGTACCAATCATAATACCCCTCAATCCCCTTCTCCCTCCCTCCCCACCCACCCTCCCCTTTGGTAACCCCTAGTCCCTTCTTGGAGTATGAGTTTCTACTATTTTGTTCCTTCGGTTTTGCTTCATTGTTACACTCCACAAATGAGGGAAATCATTTGGTACTTGTCTTTCTCTGCTTGGCTTATTTCACTGAGCATAATACCCTCTAGCTCCATCCATGTTGTTGCAAATGGTAGGATTTGTTTTCTTCTTATGGCTGAATAATATTCCATTGTGTATATGTACCACCTCTTCTTTATCCATTCATCTATTGGTGGATACTTAGATTGCTTCCATATCTTGGCTTTTGTAAATAGTGCTGTGATAAACAGAGGAGTGTATATGTCTTTTTGAATCAGGGATCTTGTTTTCAGGTAAATTCCTAGGAGTGGAATTTCTGGGTTAAATGGTATTTCTATTTTTAGTTTTTGAGGAACCTCCATATTGGTTTCCACAATGGCTGAATTAATTTACATTCCCACCAACAGTGTAGGAGGGTTCCCCTTTCTTCACATCCTCACCAGCATTTGTTGTTCCTTGTCTTTTGGATATTGGCCATCCTAACTGGTGTGAGGTGATATCTCATTGTGGCTTTAATTTGCATTTCCCTGATGATTAGTGATGTGGAGCATCTCTTCATGTGCCTGTTGGCCATCTGAATTTCTTCTTTGGAGAATTGCCTGTTCATATCCTTTGCCCATTTTTTAATCGGGTCATTTGCTTTTTGGGTGTTGAGGCATGTGAATTCTTTATTTTGGATGTTAACCCCTTCATATATATTATTTTTTCCCTTATTTATACAAATGATAGTGTATACTATGCACTATTTTATGTCTCTTTTTAAATTTAGCAAAATACCTTAGAGATCTCTTCTTATCAGTCCATAAAAAGCCATCTTTCTTTTTTTAAGTTGCACCTTGTACCATGGAAATAACCATAATTCATTTAGCCCATCCTATTGATAAGTACCTAAGACTGTTCCCAATTTTCTGCTACTGGACAGATGTGTTATTTTAAGTTAAAAGGATCAGAGGAGCAGGAGCTCCTAGTCCTAAAGCATCCATCCCACCTCATGGATCTCCTGAGGAGGCCCTTCAGAGACTGCCGCTTGGACAGGGGTGATTGTACCCAAGGCGTCCCCTGATCACTTTGTGAGACTTTAGTGGGGAGGGTGCCAGTGTCCCTCCTAAAGAAGATAGGGGCTCACCAGGCTTCACACACCTGCCGACACCCTGTGAGAACATTAGCGAGAAGCTCAAACATCCCTACTCATTTTGTGAAGGGCAGCAGGAAAGAGTTACTTTTGTTCCCTAGTGTGTGTCCAAGCTCTTTGGATACCCAGGGAGTCTTGGAAAGGGTGGGCAGAAGTCTTCTGCACTGAAGGAAGGCAGTGGATAAGGGCTTGCTGTTGAGGGGATGGAGGCCCCTGAGCTCCTTAGCAAGGATGTTTCTCGGCCCCTCTTCCCTCAGGCCATTCAGCAAGGGACCATCCGGTGCAGCTTCGCTGGGGTCGCTCTGGGTGACTCCTGGATCTCCCCTGTTGGTAAGTGTGGAATTTTCCGACATTTTTTACTTCCTTTTCCCTGTCCTTCCCTGGGACGTTGGGCTGTGTTGTCCAGGTCAAAGAACAAGGCCATAGAATCTTCTGGGTCCTTGCAGAATTCAGTACAGAAAATGTTTGCTCCAGGAGCATCCACGAAATTTGGGATGAGAACTCACGTACAAAGCATCGACCATGAGTTGCTATGGACTAAACCAAATTCTCTTATTTGGTTCTCATAACAAAAGAATCAAATTTTACAGTTGGAAGACATTCTAAAGACTCGGAGAGGTGAAAATTTGCCCTCTGACACACAGCATTAGTGGCCTGGTCAGGATTCAAATCCAGGTCTGTTTGTCATCTTCCCCTCTACCACTCTGATACTAACATGAGCATTTGGGGTGAAATTTCTATCTGTTGCTCATATTAATGGTGCAGCAAGATTACATTCAGGTCTTGCAACTCAGGTTTTCAGTTTCATAACCTGAGCATCCTCGTTGGGAGTATAGATAAAAGTTTATGTTGCAAACATGTGGGGTGTGACTTCAGAAATACTCACCTCCTCCATGGGGTTAACACCAACGCGGGTTTCTAAATCTCAGCACTGTTGACATGTTCAGTCCTGTAATTCTTTGCTTTGGGGGACTGTCCTGTGCATTGTAGGGTCTTAGCATCTTTAGATGCCAGTATTTCCACCCCAGGGTGACAACCAAAAGTATTCCCTGACAATGCCAAGTGTCCCCTGGGGAACAAAATCACCCCTGGTTGAGAACTACTGCTCTAACCTAACAAAAGGTGGCTTTTCATAGGCAAAACCACAGAGTTAGAAAACAGAAAAGTTGCCTTCTTCCTGGAGGAAGGAGGAGAATAAACTGGAAAGAGATGTGCTGGAACTTTCTATGCTTTATTTGTTCATCGGGGTGGTCGTTACATGGGTGTATGTGTTTACCAAAATTCTTCTAAATATACCTTTACTGTTGGCGATGTGTGATCATGCCCGTTTTTAAGAAGAATAATTTATTAACGGTAATATTTTCCCCCAAAAAGGTGCTTGACTTCCTACAGAGCCATGTCCGTTATGGTCTTGGGACATTCTGATGCTACTTGGAATGGTTCTTCCCCGGTGGTGCCCTCGTTCTGGGCATCTCTGGGCAGGACCACAGCCGCATAACTGAGAGCTCTGAGTGAGCATTGCAAGAAGGGCTGCTGTTTGTTTTTCCCTCCTGGATGAGCTTTCTAGGGCATCATGAAACTGCAGAAGCCTTGATGAGAGGCATGCAGGTCCAGCACATGACCAGATCTCACCAGATCTCACTCAGAATTACAGCGCTGGCCCTCATGGTTCCTTCTGGGGTTTCGTCACAGTTTCCTAACAACATTACTTTGTATGTGTTAACTTTGTTTAATGCTTACAACAGCTCCCAGGGATGGATTTTTAAAAAAACATTTTTACATTTTTATTGAAGTGTAGTTGCCATAACATTATATTAGTTTCAGGTGTAAGAATGGATGTTATCCTAATTTGGAGATGATGAAACAGACTCAGAGAGGTTAAGCAGTTTTCCTAAAGTCACACAGCTAAAGCCAGGATCCATACCCAGGCAGCAGGCACTAGAATCCATGCCCTGACCCATCACACAGTGCCACTTATACTAGACCAGTAAGTTTAGCCTCATGGCTTTGCAGGTGCTACTCATCCTGCCCAGAATTTACATTTTTCACCTTGCTATGACCCTTTCTGAGACAGGGACCATGGGTGTAGTCAGAGTAGGGTGAGGGCCTCTAGAAAAAGACCCCTACCAAAACTCCATATTAAACAATTAA